>PGFW01022019.1:8059-21396 GCA_003123925.1 Haematobia irritans
ATTTTAATTTGAAACTAGTGAGGTAATTTTAATTTTAAATGGAGTTTTTTTGGAGGACGAAAGCGTACCAATTCTGGTAACATAGAGTCAGAAAAATACTGGCAAGATCTTTGTGAAGCAAACGTCCCGTTGTGTATCATAATATTTTCAATGGGTAAGTGTATAGCCTAAATGCATGCAAAGAAAGTGTTAGGTAATCCATACTACTGAATATTAAATTTCAAGGAATGGTTAATAAGATGACTGTTAGGTGAGTGAGGTTCCATATAAACGACTGATATAAATTCCAAGAGCGCCACGTTTTAATGCAAATTCAACGGTAACGCTGTTGTTGTCATCATTCTGGTGTCTGAAAATTTTGTAACCTTTCTTCCGTGTGGTCCCTTCTACACATGTTATTGATACCACACCATAGAATGGTGACGGGGCTATAATAAGTTTGTCATTCCGTTTGTAACACATCGAAATATCGATTTCCGACTATATTAAGTATATATATTATTGATCAGGGAGAAATTCTAAGACGATATTACGATGTCCGTCTGCCCGTCTGTCTGGCTGTCTGTCTGTCTATTGTAATCACGCTACAGTCTTCAATAATGAAGCAAATCCAGCTCTCTCAGCTTCGAAGGATGGCTATATCGGTCCACGTTTTGATATAGTCCCGACTGATTATAAACCGACCTCCCGATTTTGGGGTCTTGGGCTTATAGAAATCGTTAGTTTTTATCCACAATTTGCCTGAAATTGGAGGAATCTAGAGTGATTGTAGGGGACCACAAATACGTGTGCCAAAAATTGTGAGTATCGATCCAATATTTTTGGTATACCCCCATATAGACGATCTCCCAATTTTGCGGTCTTGCACAGATAAAAAATAAGATTGAGAACCAATAAACTTTTGTTGGAAAAACAATAACAAAATTTGTTAATTTCTCTGCAACAAACTAATTTGAACTTTTATAACCATTATTACAAAAAAGTTGTTAGCAATCGTCACCATCAGAAGGCAACAAATAATTTGTGCTTCTCAATAACATAATTTGTAAGGAATTTGGTAGTGAGCATCCAACAGTACAAAAATATTTGTTGTTGAACGTTACGTTAATCCTCAACAAATTATTTTTGAATTGAACCGAAAAAATTAGATTGTGGTTGTTTGGAGTTTATCAATGACCTGTAACAAATTTATTGGTGTATTGATAAAAAATTAAATTGAAATTAAAAGACAGAATTTTTGCTATGAATTGCCACCAAAATTGCAAAATTGCCGGCAACAATTTCGGAATATTTTACACACAGAGAAGGAATCATGAGCAAACTGTCTTCATTTTGTTGGCTGGGGAAACATTAAACATTTTCTGTGTCGAAAATCTATATCTCCCAGTTTTGTAAAATTGTTTGACATTTTAAATTTGAGTGCTCCCGCGGTCTAGCAATTGCATTTTGACCAATTTTTTTCCAGTGCTGTATATATTCTAGTTAATATAGAATGTAATACATCTTTAATCCCGATGATTAATATGGTTTTATTAATTTATCTCATCAAAACACAATTTAAGCAAACTACCAGATATTGAAAAATCTATACAAATAATATATAAAATATATAAAATTAGCCTTTCAGTACGATATTCTCAGCGATTGTGTTTGCGTAACCAGTCTTGTATTTTGATTTCATATTGATAGCAGTCAAACTATTTCGCAACAAAGGCCAATTTGTTGAAAACTTCAGAATATTTCTTATTTCCTCTGTGAAGCCCAAATTTGGTGGCATAAGCCAGATTTCTAATACAATACAAGGTCTAATATTTATTTGCCAGTATTTTTTGTGTTTTATCCAATTTGGGCCTGACATTTGACAATCTAGGAGTATTTTCATGGACTCAAAAGAGTTGTGCCAAAAAATGCGTGCAAGTATCGGTCCATGCTTTTGGTATAGGCCCCCCATAGTAGACCGACTTCCGATTGTTTACTTCTTGGGCTTTATAGAAACCGTAGTTATATCCAATTTGCCCTGAAATTGGAAATCTAGATGTGTGATTTTAGGCACCATAAATTAGGTGTGCCAAAAATGGTTGAGTATCCGGCTCCATGTTTTAGGCTATAGCCCCCCATATAGACCGCATCTCCCGCATTTTACTTCTTGGGCTCTATAGAAACGCCCAGGTTTTATTCAATTTATTTCTGAAATTGGAATTCTAGAGGTATTTGTAGGACACTAAAACGTGTGGCCAAAAATTGGTGGAGTATCGCCGTCCACTATTTTTGCGTATAGCCATAAGAACGATTTCAGATTGTGTAACTCCGTTGTGGTTCTAGAAAACCGTAGTTTTTATCTGATTTGCCCTGAAATTCTAAATTATTCTGGTTATTTGAGGCCCCCTCACAAAAAAGTGTATCCGGATTTTAAGTTTTTATCGCGTCCATTTGGCTAATGCCCTCCATATAGACCGAACTTCACTTCATTGATTGGGTGCTAGAAGGCCCAACTGATCATGCGAAAAATTGCGTTAAATTCAATGTAAAATTTCCAAATTTTTCTTCTACAGATTTAGATTTTCAACATCAAGACGTTATTTATAATTTTCTTGCATTACAATAGTGTAATGATTCCTCTAAAACTCAAACAAAATGGTTCTTATAAATCCAGCAATCTGATATAGTCCTCATATGGTGAATCTTTAAATTCTATTTCGGGAAGTGTTCCTCAAGGCCCTCCTGAAATGTTCAAAGGGAACCCGTAATATTTGTTCTATGGTGGTGCGGTATTTTAGATTCGGCCCGCCGAACCTTTACGTCGTATATACTTGTTTCTAATTAAAAATGTATTGATTCTGCCAATCAACATCAATTTAATATTTTAATTAAATGAAAAAAATAATTGAAATTTGCAATTGAATTTTCATAATTAAAATTTTTATTCAAACTACCTTTCTATTCATGGGGCCAATTAAAACTGTGATGATTGGATACTATCATTTTGCTGCTTCAATTTAAAAATAATTGGAATTTTCAAAAAATAAAAATTTCTTGATTGAATCAGAAAAAAATTGTTTGATATGTAGGAATGATAAAGATGGTTTACCTTCATATTGGATCGCAAGAACGTATGTCTAAGTATTTCTGTATGTGTCCGTGCTTTTGGCGACGGGGTGTGGAGGTGTGCATCCGGACACCCAGTATTCAATACTGGCCACACACGTTCACCTTTAAGTTTTCGAAATCTTGCGTCTTATTGCAGCCCAGCTGGGTATGACCAACATTTTGCTATTTTATTTTTAATTAAATAATTTATAATTTATTTTAACCGGATTTTCTACAGTAGGAGACAATTTCTTTGCTTCTTCTTTTTTCATAGAAACTTCCCGAAAATTTATTTATTGAAATGCTGAGGAATGGATACAAACTGTTTTATTGTATGTCGACCGTTTTTTTACAATCATTTTAATTGACAAACTTGTGGGGAGGTATTTTAATTTAAGTTGGAGTTTTTTTGGGGACGAAACCGTACAATTCGGTAAAAGAGTCAGAAAGAATACCGGCATACACTCTTTTGTGCAACAAGGGTCCCTTGTGTTATCACAATATTTTCAATGGGCCTAGGGCTGTACAGACCTAAAGCATGCAAAGAAAGTTTACGAATCCATGTGAGACTACTGAATATTAAATTTCAAGAGATGGTTAATTAAGATGACTGTTAGGCGAGGCTGGAGGTCGATATACACGTACTCACAAAAAATCGCTTATAGTAACATATAAACTCACAAAACTATTTATGCTTCAAGCCAATATATATTTTACATGGGATTGGCCCACATAGATGAAGAATCAATATAGTTGATCATACTTCCAAATAATTAAATATGTTTAAAGCATATTGTCTAAACAATATATGTTTGGTAGTCTAAGTTCCAAACATTTGTATTGTTTGCATCCAAATTCATAAAGTTGTCTTACAAAATACAATAGTTATTATGTGAACATATATAGCGTTTGGAAGCATTTTGCACCCAAAAATATTCATATGCTTAAAAAAATTCTCCCAAACAAATTGTTGCTCAAAAATTTTTTATTTATTCTTATAATTAATTCAAAATAATGAATTATTGAAAATAAACAGGTAATATGTGCTAAACAGCATAGGTTTTCGAACTGAACTCAAAATTTTGTTTTCGCCAAATTGTTAATATCCCCCACATCTTTCTCCTTCCCACGGGATTTTATGTTCTAGCACCTATTTTCTGTGTATACAACATTTGTAGAAGAATAACATATTCAATTGTATGATTTTTATTTTATTTTAAATTATACCTTTTGCCGGACGGGATCGAACAGGCGGACCACACAGTTGTAAGGATCAAAGAAGTAGCTGATCAGAATTGCCCAAGGAAAAATAAAATTGTTAATTTTGTAATAACAAGCAACAACCAGCAACTTAATTCAGTATCGCTCCCGTAAATAGCGCCACTCCAATGCTACTAGACACATATTATGTTTATAGTTATTTCTAATTAAATATGATTTACATCCAAGCATATTATTTACAAACATTTTTCCCAAACATAAATGTTCTAACATTTATAACATTATATCGTCCCAAACCATGTTATGCTAGTTATGAACATTATAATGCTTGCACTCCAAAAATATTGTGTTTAAAAATTTCGTGTTTACCATAACATATTATATGTTTATAGCCAAACATAATGAAAAACATTCTTTTCATCCGTGTAAACGTATTTTTTGCGAATCGAAAACGCCCTTAGTTTTTTAATTAAAAATTTAAAAATTTTCAGTCAGTGGCCTAATTACTTCACGTCTCTAGTTTGATTAAAAAAGTTAATTGTATGTTATCATTTTTTAATGGAAAAAGTTTCAGCTTCAATTAATTTTTTAATTTGAAATATGTTGGTGCTATTTTTATTCTGAAAGTTAAATAAAAGTGATGGAAGTTTTTTAACTTTCATTAAAAATTTATTTCGAACCTTAATCAAACAAAAATCACAAAGTCAGCTAAGAATGTAATTGAAACTAAGTTATTATTGATACCACACCATAGAATGGGACGGGGCTAACTAATAAGTTTGTCATTCCGTTTGTAACACCATCGAATCGATTTCCGACTATATTAAGTACTAGTATATTATGATCAGCGGGAGAAATTCTAAGCTGATATCTACGATGTCCGGTCTGCCCCGCTCAGTCTGGCTGTCTGGTCCTCGTCTATTGTAATCACGCTACAGTCCTTCAATAATGAAGCAATCCAGCTCTTCAGCTTCTGAAGGATGGCCCTATATCGGTCCACGTTTTGATATCAGCCCGACTGATTATAAACCGACCTCCCTGAGGTTTCTGGGGTCTTGGGCTTATAGAAATCGCTTAGTTTTTTTATCCAATTTGCCTGAATTGGAAAAGGTTAATCTAGAGTTGATTGTAGGGGACCACAAATACGTGCTGCCAAAATTGTGAGTATCGATCCAAGTAATTTTTTGGCTTATATTTTCCCCCATTAGTAGACGATCTCCCAATTTTGCGGTCTCTGCACAGATAAAATAAGTTGAGACAATAACTTTTGTTGGCAAAAACAATAACAAAATTTGTTAATTTTCTGCAACAAACAATTTGACTTTTCATAACCATTATTACAAAAAAGTTGTTAGCAATCGTTCACCATCAGAAGGACAACAAATAATTTGGCTGCTTCTCAATAACGATAATTTGGTAAGCGAATTTGGTAGTGAGCATCCAACAGTACAAAAAATTTGTTGTTGAACGTTACGTTCAATCTCAACAAATTATTTCTTGAATTGAACCGAAAACAATTAGATTGTGGTTGTTTGGAGTTTATCAGATGACCTGTAACAAATTTTATTCGGTGTACTTGGATCAAAAAATTAAATTGAAATTAAAAGATCAGAATTTTTGCTGATGAATTGCCACCAAAATTGCAAAATTGCGGAACAATTTCGGAATATTTTACACACAGAGAAGGAACTCATGGCAAATGCTTCATTTTGTTGGACTTGGGGAACATTAACATTTTCTGTGTCGAAAATCTATACTCAGTTTTGTATAATTGTTTGACAATTTTAAATTTGAGTTGCTCCCGCGGTCAGCACAGCATTTTGACAAACTTTTTTTCCCATGCTGCTATATATTCTTGTTAATATAGAATGTAATACTCTAATCCCTGATGATTAATTATGGTTTTATTACTTTTCTCATCAAAACACATTAAGAAACTACCATATTGGAAAAATATACAAATAATATAGTAAAATATATAAATTAGCCTTTCGTACGATATTCTCAGCGATTGTGTTTTGCGTAACCAGTCTTGTATTTTGTTTCATTTGATAGCAGTCAACTATTTCGCAACAAAGGCCAATTTGTTGAAAACTTCAGAATATTTCTTATTTCCTCTGTGAAGCCCAAATTTGGTGGCATAAGCCAGATTTCTAATACAATACAAGGTCTAATATTTATTTGCCAGTATTTTTTGTGTTTTATCCAATTTGGGCCTGACATTTGACAATCTAGGAGTATTTTCATGGACTCAAAAGAGTTGTGCCAAAAAATGCGTGCAAGTATCGGTCCATGCTTTTGGTATAGGCCCCCCATAGTAGACCGACTTCCGATTGTTTACTTCTTGGGCTTTATAGAAACCGTAGTTATATCCAATTTGCCCTGAAATTGGAAATCTAGATGTGTGATTTTAGGCACCATAAATTAGGTGTGCCAAAAATGGTTGAGTATCCGGCTCCATGTTTTAGGCTATAGCCCCCCATATAGACCGCATCTCCCGCATTTTACTTCTTGGGCTCTATAGAAACGCCCAGGTTTTATTCAATTTATTTCTGAAATTGGAATTCTAGAGGTATTTGTAGGACACTAAAACGTGTGGCCAAAAATTGGTGGAGTATCGCCGTCCACTATTTTTGCGTATAGCCATAAGAACGATTTCAGATTGTGTAACTCCGTTGTGGTTCTAGAAAACCGTAGTTTTTATCTGATTTGCCCTGAAATTCTAAATTATTCTGGTTATTTGAGGCCCCCTCACAAAAAAGTGTATCCGGATTTTAAGTTTTTATCGCGTCCATTTGGCTAATGCCCTCCATATAGACCGAACTTCACTTCATTGATTGGGTGCTAGAAGGCCCAACTGATCATGCGAAAAATTGCGTTAAATTCAATGTAAAATTTCCAAATTTTTCTTCTACAGATTTAGATTTTCAACATCAAGACGTTATTTATAATTTTCTTGCATTACAATAGTGTAATGATTCCTCTAAAACTCAAACAAAATGGTTCTTATAAATCCAGCAATCTGATATAGTCCTCATATGGTGAATCTTTAAATTCTATTTCGGGAAGTGTTCCTCAAGGCCCTCCTGAAATGTTCAAAGGGAACCCGTAATATTTGTTCTATGGTGGTGCGGTATTTTAGATTCGGCCCGCCGAACCTTTACGTCGTATATACTTGTTTCTAATTAAAAATGTATTGATTCTGCCAATCAACATCAATTTAATATTTTAATTAAATGAAAAAAATAATTGAAATTTGCAATTGAATTTTCATAATTAAAATTTTTATTCAAACTACCTTTCTATTCATGGGGCCAATTAAAACTGTGATGATTGGATACTATCATTTTGCTGCTTCAATTTAAAAATAATTGGAATTTTCAAAAAATAAAAATTTCTTGATTGAATCAGAAAAAAATTGTTTGATATGTAGGAATGATAAAGATGGTTTACCTTCATATTGGATCGCAAGAACGTATGTCTAAGTATTTCTGTATGTGTCCGTGCTTTTGGCGACGGGGTGTGGAGGTGTGCATCCGGACACCCAGTATTCAATACTGGCCACACACGTTCACCTTTAAGTTTTCGAAATCTTGCGTCTTATTGCAGCCCAGCTGGGTATGACCAACATTTTGCTATTTTATTTTTAATTAAATAATTTATAATTTATTTTAACCGGATTTTCTACAGTAGGAGACAATTTCTTTGCTTCTTCTTTTTTCATAGAAACTTCCCGAAAATTTATTTATTGAAATGCTGAGGAATGGATACAAACTGTTTTATTGTATGTCGACCGTTTTTTTACAATCATTTTAATTGACAAACTTGTGGGGAGGTATTTTAATTTAAGTTGGAGTTTTTTTGGGGACGAAACCGTACAATTCGGTAAAAGAGTCAGAAAGAATACCGGCATACACTCTTTTGTGCAACAAGGGTCCCTTGTGTTATCACAATATTTTCAATGGGCCTAGGGCTGTACAGACCTAAAGCATGCAAAGAAAGTTTACGAATCCATGTGAGACTACTGAATATTAAATTTCAAGAGATGGTTAATTAAGATGACTGTTAGGCGAGGCTGGAGGTCGATATACACGTACTCACAAAAAATCGCTTATAGTAACATATAAACTCACAAAACTATTTATGCTTCAAGCCAATATATATTTTACATGGGATTGGCCCACATAGATGAAGAATCAATATAGTTGATCATACTTCCAAATCAATTATAATATGTTTGAAGAGCATATTGCCCGTCTAAACAATATATGTTTGGTAGTCTAAGTTCCAAACATTTTGTATTGTTTGCATCCAAATTCAATAATGTTGTCTTCAAAATACAATATGTTATTATGTTGAACATATAATATGGTTTGAAGCATTTTGCACCCAAAAATATTATATGCTAAAAAATTCTCCCAAACAAATTGTTTCTCAAAAATTTTTTTATTTATTCTATATATTTACAATTCATAATGAATTATTGAAAATAAACAGGTAATATTAGGTGCTAAACAACATAGAGTTTTCCGAACTGAATGCTCAAAATTTTGTTTTCTGCCCAATTGGTATATTCCCCCACATCTCTTCTCACTTCCCACGGAGATTTTTAGTTCTTAGCACCTTTTTCTGCTGTATACAACATGTAGAAGAATTATTCAATTGTATGATTTTTTTATTATTTAAATCTTTACCTCTTTGCCGGACGGGGATTCGAAACAGCGGACCACACAGTTGTAAGGATCAAAGAAGTAGCCTGATCAATTGCCCAAGGAAAAACTTAAAATTGTTAATAATTTTTAATAACAAGCAACAACCACACTTAATTTCATATCGTCCCTGTTAATAGCCGCTCCAATGCTACTAAACACAATATTATGTTATAGGCTTATTTCTAATTAAATATGTTTACATCCAAGCATATTATTTACAAACATTTTATTCCCAAACATAATATGTTCTAACATATTATAACAATTATATCGTCCAAACATGTTATTGTAGTTGTATGAACATTATATGCTTGCACTCACAAAAATATTGTGTTTAAAAATTTCGTGTTTTCCAAACATATTATTATGTTTATAGCCAAACATATGAAAAACACAGTCTTTTCATCCGTGTAAACGGACTGATATAAATTCGAAGCCGCACGTTTTAATTGTAAAAAGCAAATTCAACGGTAACGCCTGTTGTTATCATCTTGTGTCTGGCAACTTTGTAACCTTTCTTCCATGTGGTCCCTTCTACACATGTGCCACCTATTGAGCACCGCGGAGCCCCTTTTTTATGAACTAAACGGGCGTCTTTCCTGACCAAATGCTCAGACGAATACATTTGGTGGAGTCCGTACTGACCCTCTTGCGCCTTACCGTCTGTAAAAGTTCTCTGGCCCAGGCGGCTCGGTTGCCACACGTTTTGAATTAGAATTCTTTAAAAAATTGGTTAGATTTTTTACTGGTTTGATAGATTTGGCAACAATATACCTCTCCAAATAAGAGGTACACCATTTAATTATAGAAATACAATTTTGACAAACTTTTCATAAACATAAAATTTTGATAAAATTTTCAATGGTAGTAAAATTTTGACAAAATTTTCAACAGAAGTAAAATTTTGAAAATATTGTCTTATAAGAAATAAAATTTTGACAAACTTTTCTGTAGAAAAAAAATTTGACAAACTTTTTCTATAAGATATAAATTTTTGAGAAAATTTCATAGAATTAAAATTTTGGCAACATTAAAAATAAAACTTTGACACATTTTTCTATAGAAATAAAATTTTGACAAAATTTTTCTGTAGAAATAAAATTTTGACAAAATTTTCTATAGAAATAAAATTTGGACAAAATTTTCTATAGGAATGTGGAATCCGAACGGTGCGTCCATCCACACTCTTGCAGTCTATTAGGGCTTTGCCCAAATAAATTTGCAAACATTCTTTTCCTCTGTTGGTTAAGCTACACTTGTAGTTTCGTCAATGTATGTTTTAGTTAATAAAAAACAAACAAAATGCTTAAAGAACAAAACCAACAATAACAAAACAAAACGAATAGAAATCAAAATTTGCAAAATTTCTATAGAAAATAACAATTTTTGAAAAAATTTCTATAGAAATAAAAATTTTTGAAAAAATTTTCTATAGGAAATAAAATTTTCGAAAAAATTTTTTTTTTTTTTCTATAGGAATAAATTTTAACAACATTTTCTATAGAAATACAAATTTGAAAAATTTCTCTATAGAAATTAAATTTTAAAATTTTTCTATAGAAATAAAATTTGTATGATATTTTATCTCATAATCTCGGCTATAGGTCTATAAATTAAACTTGAAATTGTTGGTTTCTATGACAAAATTTTCTATAGAAATAAAATTTGGAAAAATTTTCTATAGAAATACAATTTTAAAAACTTTTCTATCAGAAATAAAATTTTGACAAGAATTTTCTGTAGAAATAAAATTTTGACAAATTTTCTAAGAAATAAAATTTTGACAAAAATTTTCTATAAATAAAATTTTTGACAAAATTTCTATATAGAAATAAAATTTTGACAAAATTTTCTATTAGAATAAAATTTTGGAAAATTTTCTATAGAAAATAAATTTTGTCAATTTTTCTATTAGAAATAAAATTTTGTCAAAATTCTATAGAATAAAATTTTGTCACATTCTTATAGAAATACAATTTTGACGAAAATTTTCTATAGAAATAAAATTTAACAACATTTCTATAGAAATAAAATTTTACAAAATTTCTATAGAAATAAAAGTTTTGAACAATTTTCTATAGAAATAAAATTTTGACAAATTTCTATTAAGAAGTAAGAATTTGGACAAAACTTTCTATAGGAAATAAAATTTTGACAAAAATTTTCTATAGAAATAAGAATTTGAAAAATTTTCTATTAGAAATAAATAATTTTGATAGAAAATCCTACAATTTTGACAAAATTTTCTATAGAATACAATTTTGACAAATTTTCTATAGAAATACAATTTTGACAAAATTTTCTATAGAAATAAAATTTTGACAAAATTTTCTATAGAAATAAAATTTTGACAAAATTTTCTATAGAATAAAATTTTAACAAACAGATTTTCTATAGAATAAATTTAACATTTTCTATAGAAATAAATTTGACAAAATTTTCTATAGAAATAGAATTTGACACAAATTTTCTAAAAATAAAATTGTAACAACATTTTCTATAGAAATAAAATTTTGCAAAATTTTCTATAGAAATAAAATTTTGAAAAATTTTCATAGAAATAAAATTTTGAAAAATTTCCTAAGAAATAAAATTTAAAAGATTTTCTTATAATACAATTTTGACAAAAATTTTCTATAGAAATAAAAATTTTGAAAATTTCTATAGAAATAAAATTTTGACTAACTTTTCTATGGAATAAAATTAACAACATTTTCTTAGAAATACAATTTTAAAATTTTCTATAGAAAATTTTGAAAATTTTCTACATGAAATAAAATTTTAAAACATTTCTATGAATAGAAATTTTAAAACATTTCTCTATGGAAATTAAATTTTGACAAAATTTTTATAGAAATAAATTTTGGACAAAAATTTTCTTACATTTTAAAACATTTTCTATTATAAGAAATAAAATTTTGAAAAATTTTTCCTATAAAAATAAAAATTTTGACAAAATTTTCTATAGAAATAAAATGTTAACGAAAGAAATAAAATTTTGATAAACTTTTCGATAGAAATAAAATTTTGACAAAATTTTCTATAGAAATAAAATTTGAATTTTTTAAGATTGGTCGATTTTTGGTAAATGTTTTTCAAATTTTGTTAGATATTTTGGCACGAGTGCCAATCGTGACCCAGTTCTTTCTGGCCTATTCTTAAGATCTTAAGATGCTTATTCTTAAGATTACAATATTCTTAGTTATATTTTGTAAAGTAAATAAAAAATAAATAAATGTTCTATGAACTGTCGATTGAAACTCTAGGATCAGTCACATCATTAAAGTCGAATAAAGTCCTGTCATCCAAACTACGAGGATTTGAGGATCCTTTACAGTGCTCTGTATCATAACTATACCACGCTTTACACTTGTGTTCGTATATTCTATGATTGATTTCCCTGTTTAGTTCCCTGACTCTGTTTGAGATAATTACGCACTATAAGAAATTCCTCACAGATAAATTGCACAAGTCTGCAATAGTTAGCAGTTTTGCAGACTTGACCAAATTAAAAAGTCGACTTGACCATAATCATTAATACCATGCTTTCATTTTCTCAGATGATATTTTAATATGTAAGAATTCCACAGAATTCCCTTCGCTATTTATGAAATCTCACGATTTAAGCATGTGAGGGGTATTACCATAAAAGTCTTGCCAAGTGATATTATGCGATCAGGTTTTTGTTTAATTATTTCTAATACCATTTCATTTACTGTTTTTGGCTACAAATTAAATTAATTCATTTGAAATATTTAATAAACATTTCTCCTGCAGCTCACTTGGGCCTGTCAAGCAATGATGGTGTTCCTCTATTAACACAAACCATTTATGGCTTTCTGGATTTCACTACCACCATTGGTAATACAGTGATGGTATTTTCTCCACAAAGTGCTCCACCTCCTTTAGGTAAGTACAGGAGATTACACAATTCTTGGCTAATGTGAATATGTGCTAATTTTATTTTCTTTTCCTGCTTCTTTTACTGTTCACTATAGCATTTCAGCCTGAAGTTGTAACCGAACCACCAGTTATTATAAAAACTAATCCCTTGGAAACTGTGGCAACGAAAGAACCCGAATCCACCATAAGTCCAACAAAATTGAAAACAACTTCCACAACGGTAAAAGCAAGTAGTGAAGAGACTACCACAACAAAAACGAAAGTAACTGAAGCAAAAACACGAGCTCCACCATCAACCACCACACCAGCCAATTCGGCGGCAGCAGCGGCACCCGTTAAACCTGCTCAGCCACCAAAAATTGTAACACAATCATCACCTTCGCCACCATTAGCTTTGCCCACAACAACATCATC
>PGFW01022046.1:317-10856 GCA_003123925.1 Haematobia irritans
AGGCCAGAGGAGAGATAATTCAGATATATAGCTTCCCTTAGTGCGATGAAAATGCAAGAACATTAGAACTCGTGCCTACTATTATGGACTATCAAAACAATGTTGACTTTTTTTCTTGGGTAGAGGAAATGTAATATTTTTTTAGCTTCATTTTTTTTATGATATAGGGCAACCTCATTATACACAGCTGTTGATAATTTGATTGATTTGTACCTGGTGTATTCAGAAAAATTCAATTACCCCTAATAACTTGCTTTTACATTCGAAAGAAAAATTTGCGCAAAAATAAAATCCAACTTTCCATCGAATATAAAATAACCAGTTTTTATTGCTCGATCACAGGCAAAAGAGAAGGCAGCCCAGCAGAACAAAATGGTCTGCTATATAAATAAACAATCAGTCCCCTAATCATTTCAAATTTAAAATAAAATCAAGTCGTTTTTGTTTGCATTTAAAGGAGCGTTAAGTATTTTGTATATTATATCAAAGCTTTTTTATTGGAATTACAATAGGTGGGTTTTATTTTACGAAAAATATTTGAAATCAAAATACAACAAAAAATATTTAGAATTTTGCCAACAAGAAAACATATAACTAGCTGTTAAAAATACTTTAAAAATATAAACTAGTCTATAGTAAAAAAATTAAAAGAAGTATATTAAAAGATAAAATAAAATAAATAAAAATAAATGCAATTAATATAAATTTAAGTTGAAGTTTATTTTTATTTTATTTCATTTTCTTTTTTAAATTTGTTTTACATATGACTAGTTTTTACATTTTTAAAAGTATTTTAACAGCTTAGTTCTATATAGTGTCTATTAACAAAAAAGAAAACTAAAAAAAAATAGAATAAATGCAATCTAATATAAATTTTAATTGGCATTTATTTTTTTATTATATTTATTTCTCTTTTTTCATTTTTTAAGATTGTTAGTTGCATGTTATTTTTATTTTAATTTTACTGTTATTTTATTTTATTTACATTTTATTTATTTTTATTTTATTTATTTTATTGTTATTTTGATTTTATATTTATTTTATTTTATTTTATTTTTTATTTTATTTTATTTTATTTTATTTTATTTATTTTATTTTATTTTATTGATTAATTTTATGTTGTATTTTATTTATTTTATTTTACTTTATTTTTTATTTTTTAAATTTTTTTTACTGTAATTGTAGAACGTAATTTTTCCATTTCTATTTCCAAATATTTTCGTCTAAAATAAAACCCCTATTTTAAGCATTATAATACAATTCTAGTATTTGTTGATGTTGATTGTGATTTTTGTGCTAAAACACTTTCTATTAGGTTCGGTTTAAAGTATTTTATTATTATAAGTGGATATATGCAGTAATATAGAGGTTTGACAATTTTAATTATTTTTGTTTTCAAGGAAATCTTCAATGCAAAACAGGTTCATAAATACCGAAAATATGAAGACAATAAAAATTAAAGTGAAACAATAGTAAACAAGTAAATTGAAGTTTCAAGTTTTGTTTATATTAATGTAGTTTTCCTTAAACACCCTTGATTAATAATAATTAAATTAATATAATGTATATAGTTAGTATATACAGAAAAGAAGAAAATGAGTTTTAAAAAAATGGTTGCAAGTTAAAAATTTATACCAAAACTGCAACTAATATAAATTGAGTTTTGATTTATTTGTTTAATTATTTTTTATTATTTCTATTTTTTTTTAATTTTTTTTAGCTGGTAAAGTTGTAAAGGTATTTGTTCCATTTCTATTTCGCAAATATTTTCAATAAATAAAACCCTGATTTTAAGCATTATAAATTACAATTCTTATATATTGTTGATTTGATTTTGATTTTTTGTGCTAAAAACCTTTCTATTATAGTTTGTTATGTATTTATTTTATAAGTATAAGTCAGTAAATGCGGTTGACAATTTTAAAATTATTTTTTAGAAATGTCAATGCAGCAAGCGAGGTCAATAAAATACCGAAAATGAGTGAACAATAAAAGAGATGTAAAGTAAACAATAGTAAAAACAGATAAGTTTCAAAGTTTTTTATAGTTAAATTAGTTTTCTTAAACCTTTTTAATAATAATTTTATGATTAATTAATTATTTAAATAATTAAGAACAAAAAAATGAAGGTTTTAAAAATGGTTCAAGTTATAAAAATTTGAATACCGCAGCACTAAGTTAGAATTTTGCAGACAAAAAACATAGAAACGAGCTGGTTTTAAATTCCTTTAAATATATTAAACGTAGTTATAGTAAAACAGATAAAAATAAAAAATGTACATAATAAAATAAATAAAATAAAGTGCATTAATATTGAACATTAAAGTTGAATTTATTTTTAATTTTAGATTATTTCTTTTTTTATGTATTTTTTTTTAGCATCGACGAGTTTTTTTACATTTATTTAAGCGTCTAGGTTCCTATATAAGTTCTATTGAAAATATTAAAAAAAAATACATAAACGCAACTGTTTTTAGTTGCATTTTGTTTTTATTTATTTTTATTTTATTATAGTTGTTTAAAAAATTTTTTTACTATCAATTGTAAATCGTTTTTTTTTTGTCATTTTTATTTATCAAAATATTTTTTTATAAAAAATCTCTATTTTAAGCATGTTAAAATACAATCCTTAATATTGTGTTATGGAGTGGTGGATTTTGATTGTTTGGGTGCTAAAACACATTGCGTATTATAGGTGTGGTATGTATTTTTAGTTTGTGATAAGCGTATAATGGCCAGGTAAATGCGGGTGACCAATTTGTAAATATTTTTTTCAAGACAATCTTTCATGCAAAACAGGTCAATAAATGACCAAAATATGAATAAATGTAAAGTAAATTTTCTGAAACCTTGAGTGTATAATAATTTATTAATTAATTGATTTAATATAAGAACAAAAATGAGTTTTAAAAAAAATGTTCAATTAAATAATTTAAGTAGTCCGAAAACATTTAGAAATTTTACAAAAAATAAAGAAAAACATTAGAATAGCTGGTTTAAATGAATCTTTAAAGGTATAATAAAACTAGTCTAGATAGTAAAAACAATAAACTATGAAAATGGGTGTGTAAAAGACGTCGAGATAAAAATAAAAGCAACTTAATCATAAATTAAATTGAATTTAGTTTTTGATTTTATTTATTTCATTTGTTTATAGCAGTATACATTTTTTTACATTGATAAAGTATATTTACAAATCTAGGTGTCATATATAGGTTCTGATTAAAAAAAAAAAACGCAACTATCTTTTTTTTAATTTTTTTCTATCTGTCAATTGTAAATGTTTTTTTTTTTTTCATTTTTATGTTTTCAAATTATTTTCTTTTAAAAATCCTACTTTTTAAGCGTAATAAATAGCAAAACTTAATTATTTGTTACTTGATTTGATTTTTGTGCTAAACACTTCTATTATAGTATGTTGTATGATAATTTATTTTTATAAGTGTGGTATAGTCAGCTAATTGGCGGTGACATTGTTTAAATATTCTTTTCAAGAAATCTTTTCAATCGCAAAACACGAGTCATAAATACAAAATACTGAAACATTTAAAGTAACAGTTAATAACAATAAAATGTAAGTTTCTTAACTCAATATCAAAGTAGACCAAATAGAACTTATTATTTGTTTTAGCAATTTGAGACCTTGCTACAAAAAATTTTTATATTATTAATTATAACGTTTTAAAACCTTAGTAATAAATAATTTATTCATGTAATTATTTTAATATAAGAACAAAAAAAACAGGTTTTGAAAAATAATTCCTTTAAATTGGATTTCTTAATTCAAACAACTTTTTTTTAATTGAACCCCTAACGGGACAATCCACAAAAATTAATTAAAGTCAACATTAATTTTTTTAAAATGAATCAATTTATTTTGTTATTTAGCCTTCTCAATTAAATTATACTGCTTCATAAGCATAGGATGAGGGGTATATTAACTTGTCATTTCCCGTGTTCTAACACAATCTAAATACTTGCTATAAGACCCCATAAAGATATATTTCTGGTCGT
The DNA here is from genome assembly GCA_003123925.1 of Haematobia irritans. Lineage (NCBI taxonomy): Eukaryota > Metazoa > Arthropoda > Insecta > Diptera > Muscidae > Haematobia > Haematobia irritans. Next base: position 4,332 of record PGFW01022046.1, read on the forward strand.
GGATAGAAATTCCTGGAGTCGATCTATAGCATATCGTTCCGTCCCGGTCGATTGAAATCAACGCTATACTTCCTAAGGGGAAACAAGCTATCGACTTGAACTTGGTACAGAGTAGTTGGCGTATGATGTAGGATCAGATGTATTGCAAATGGGCCATATATCGGGTTAACTTTTACGTATAGCCACCATATAAATCCGACGCTCAGATTTGACTTGCTGAGCCTCTTGGAGGAACAAAATTCATACAATGCTCGGTTGAAGTTTTGTACATGGTGTAAGTATATGATCTCTCACTAAAACCATGCGCAAAATTGGTCGCAATCATCGGTCATAATTATAATAGAGCCCCATAATAAACCGCTTACCCACATAATTTGGGTTGCGGGATCACCTTGTTGGAGGCGGGCAAATTTCCATCCGGATTCCGGGTTTGAAAATATGGTACATGGTGATTAGTATAATGGTTGCTAACACCATGCAAAATTGTCACGGATCGGGACCATAGATTATATAGTAGTCCCCATATAGAACCGATCCGCGCAGCATGTCGTCTTGAGCGGAGACCTCTAAGAGAAGCAATTTTCATTCCGATCCGCTGACAATATTGGTACAGCTATTGGTGTTAGTACTATGGTATTTAAGTAAAATGCAAAAATTGGGTTCCACATCGGTCCAATAATCGAATATATAGCCGGCCACTGATAAGACGCGATTCCCAGGGAATTGTGAATCAATCGGAGCCTCTTGAAAAGAGCAAAATTCAATACCGATCCGGTTGATAATTTGGTACGCTGGTGTTGGTAATATTGTCTCTAAAAACATGCAAAAATTGTCCAATATCGGTCCATAATTTATAGATTGCCCGATATAAGCGATCCCCAGATTTGACACTACCGGAGCCTCTGGAAGAAGCAAAATTCATCCGATCGGTTGAAAATTTGGTACGTGGTGTTAGTATATGGTATCTAGCAACGCATGCACAAAATTGGGTCCATATCGGTCTAATGTTATATATAGCCGATGCCCTAACACGAAAAAAATTGTCATGATGCGCAAAATATAATCTACCAAAAATCTTATCACTATAGAAAATTTTCTCAAACTTTTATTTCTCATAGAAAATTATTTTTTTTTTTTTTTTTTTTTCTGTCAAAAATTTGTATTTCTATAACTAAATTTTGATCAGATTTTATTTCTAATAGAAAAATTTTGTCAAAACGTTATTTGTTATAGGAAAATTTTGTCAAAATTTGATTTCTATAGAAAAAATTTAGAAAAAATATTACTTTCCTATACGAAATGTAGAAGAAAATTTTGAATGAAAACTTTTGTTGTTTACAAAGAAACTTTTGTTCAAAATTTGTTATTTGCGTGTAGAAAACGTTTTAGTGTAAAGATTTGTAATTTTTTATAGAAAATGTTTGTCAAAATTGTATTACAATAGAAAATTTTTGGGTCAAAATTTTATTTGATATGAGAAAATTGTGTGCAAAATTTTTAATTTTTAAATACAAAATTTTTATGCAGAATATAAAAAAATTTGATATTTCTATAGACAAATTTGTCAAACATTATTTAGCTAATAGAAATTTTATTTTTATAGAAAATGTTGTCAAAAATTTTTCTGCTTAATATATATCGCGTATAGACTGAACTTACAATTTGGAAGACGGTGGTTGAGAGTTTTTAAGATATCGTGGCATTGGCAAGTGTTACCGCAACCCAAGTAATTCGATTGTGGATAACAGTCTTTAGCTGAAGTTTCTATGCAATCCATGGAGGAGAGTACATAATATTCGGCCTGGCCGAACTTACGGCTGATACTATCATCTCTGTGACTGAAGACATTACAATTAAAAATTAATTGGATAAATTAATTTTGTGATTAAAGACAATAAATATTTTTGTGTGTGTAGTATTTAGTTTTTAAAGGCAAAATTTAAGTTTCTACATAGTTTTCTATATGGATTATCAGCAAAGAAAGCCGATCAATGTACGTTTGAATTTGCACACATTAATGTGTCATTTGGCTTATGATAGTAAAATCTATTGCAAAATTTTTGATTACTATAGTTTTTTGATATCAATTAATTTTATTGATTAAAACAACAACAAATCTTATATTAAAACAGCAGTCAAGCTCATAAGAGAAAAAATAACTTCAAAATAGAATACAAAAATCAAACGGTTTCAATATCCTATATTGAATATATTGAAGTTTTAATGCATTGAAAGATATATTTAACTAATAAACATTTTATTCTAAATCATTATTTTATTTATTTCTAGCAACTTTGATTTTAAATAATTGTTTGAAAATCAGTTCACTTAGCTATATTAATGTATGCCGTGTTAAATCTTAATCCTTATCGTTCAAGAATTTAACATAGCTAATCTGTATTCACCATTGTGGAGCCATCTCAAGTGGAAAATCGTATACTTAATCTGTTGCAAATAACATTGTAGAGATTATCGTCTCTAAACAAATAAGTTTGTGTGTGTGTATGTGCGATGGCTTAATGGTACTTCTAGGTAAAACTATTTATAGCATATGATTGGAAATTATAAAAATATTTTTGAAAACGATTTGAAATAAATGCTGTACATTTTAAAAAAAGTAATGATAGATTTTTTTTTGTATATTTGACGACATTTTTTTTTGTTAAACAGCTAACGATTTTCAAAAATATAAATTTTAATAGGAAAACGATTGCACACTTGTTTATGCAGTTAACAGGCAAAAGATGTATGAAGTCTAGAAAAATATTATGTGCTAATTGTTTTTCTACATCAATTCCCAGAGCGATTCAGATTCCAATTTTTAGTGATAAATACTAAAATAATATATTATTTCATATAATGACTGGAAATTAAAAAAAAATATGTGAAAACGGTCGAAATAAATGTTATACATATTAAGATAGAAATTTATTAGAAATAGAAAAAATATTATATTGGAATTTATATTGAGGTGCAACGATTTTAAAAAATTAAAATTTTTATAGGAAAACTTATGCACACTTGATAATGGTTACTTAGCAGAGGGATTAATTAAATCTAGGAAAATGTGATCTGTTAAGTGTTTTCCTAAATCAATTCCAGTAACAATTCAGGCTTCGTTTTTTGATGAATTAAACTATAACAAAATTGAAACAAGTATAGCAAATACTTATTACCAACATATTGGTTGCACACATTATAATATGGTAGGCTGGTTGTAAGCTTAGGGCATGGTCAATATCATGACTAATGCCTCTTTTCAATATCAATTACGGTTTTTTCAGAATTTCATTTTACAAAGACTAAATTATTATTTTTTTGTTGTTTATTGTTGTTTTTTTTTTTTTTTGGGTTAGTTATGGATTTAGAAATTAATATTATCATTCGTTTTGTAGACGTGTCACAAATAATTTAAAAATATTATATATATATAATAATTTAAAAATGTATTATAATATTTAAACATAGAACAAATTTTATGTAGACTACTGTAAAAACGTTTTAGTTGATAATTAGATATTTCCTTAAAGAAAATAGTAAAGTAATAGGAATTTGTACCGTTCTTTATTATGCAACTCTGGATAAGAAAACTTATGCCCACATTGTTACAGCCACACAAGAGGAAAGTAAGTTGTACACATTAGAAAATGTTATTTTATTATAGTTTTCTTATATCATATCCTATAACATTTCAGGTTCCGATTTTTACAGAAAGAAAATGTATATACAAATCCCATCACAATGTCATTAATTTATTTTCAGTAATATTTTAAAAACGTTTAAGTTCATAATCATCAAACATTGGCATTGCAATATATTTGCAAAAGCAATGTTTGATGATAGGGATTGCCATTTATGTATTATTTCACACTTATATAAATATGCAATTGAATAAGAAAAAATTATGCACACATGCTATCACTTAAAAGCAGAAAGATGTGCATATATTAGAAAAACCTTGTTTTATTATGTTTTTCTTCTTTCAATTCCTATAACATTTCAGATTTCAATTTTTATAAATAACCTAAGAAAATTATAAATAAAGTCCCATCGCAATGTCATTAAATTTATTTTCCAATAAAATATTTTAAAGTATGGAAAACAGTGTTTTTAAATCACAATATAAAACATTTTTATCATAATAAAATACATTGCAAAGGCAATGGTTGATGTAGGGATTGCCATTTATTTATTATTTCAACACTTATATAAATAATGCATATGAATAAGAAAAAAACTATGCAACATGCTAGCAGTCATCTTCGGAAAGAAGTGTGCACTTTGGAAAAACGTATTTTATTATATTTTTGTTAAATCAATTCCTATAACATTTTCAGATTCCGATTTTTTATAGATAACCTAAGAAATATATGTATATATAATAATAGTCCATCGCAATGTCATGGATTTATTTTTCTAAATAAAGTATAGAAACATTTTTGAAGACAATATAAAACGTTTTAGTTCATAATTAAATGTATTCCAAAGGCAATGGTTGATGATAGGGATTGTCATTTATTTATTATTTCACATTTATATAAATATGCAATTGAATAAGAAAAAATATGCACACACTTGCTAGCAGTCAATTTCGAAAAGAAGTGTGCTCTTTGGAAAATCGTTATTTTATTATATTTTTCGTATATCAATTCCTATAACATTTCAGATTCCGATTTTTATAGATAACCTAAGAAAATGTATATACAAAGTCCCATCGCAATGTCAGTTATTTAATTTCTAATAAAATAATTTAAAGTATGGAAACATTTTTGAAGACAATATAAAACGTTTTAGTTCATAATTAAATATATTCCAAAGGCAATGGTTGATGATAGGGATTGGTATATTTTATATTCATATAAATATGTAACTGAATAAGAAAATTTATGCACACATGCTAACAGTAAACTTTGGCAAGAAGTGTGCACATTAGAAAAATATATATTTTTCTAATGTGCACAATATATATATATATATATTTATATATTTTCTTGATATCAATTCCTACCACGTTTTAAATATCGATTTTTATGAATAACCTAAGAAAATTTTTATATAAAATCCCATCGCAATGACATTGGATAAGTAAAATATTTTAAAGTTGAAAAAAAAAAAACTGAAAACTACCTAAAACGTTTTAGTCGATAATTAAATATTTTCTAAAGTCGACCATTGTTTATTAGTTCACATTCATATAACTATGCAACTGAATAAAAAAACTTATGCACACATGCTACCAGTTAACAGAGTAAAGAAGTGTATACATTAGAAAAATGGTATTTTATTATATTTTTCTTATATCAATTCCTATCACATTTCAGATACCAATTTTTATGAATAACCTACGAAAATTATAAATAAATTCCCATTGCAAGGATATTTTGATATATTGTTTGCACACATTAGGACTGATACCCTTTTGAAGAAGCCTATTACATGCCGAATAACATGGCATCAATCGTTTTTAAATGTTAATTATCAAAGTCCCATCGCTATGACATTGTATTTATTTTCCAGTAAAACATTTCAGTGTAGGGAAAAATTGAAGACTACGTAAAACGTTTTAATCGATAATTAAATATTTTCTAAAGTCGACCATTGTTTATTATTTCATATTCATATAACTATGCAACTGAATAAAAAAACTTAAGCACACATGCTACCAGTTAACAGAGTAAAGAAGTGTATACATTAGAAAAATGTTATTTTATTATATTTTTCTTATATCAATTCCCATCACATTTCAGATTCCGATTTTTTTCAATAACCTAAGAAAATTATAAATAAAGTCCCATTGCTAAGATATTTTGGTATATTGGCTGCACACATTAAGATTGTTAGCCTTTTGTAGAAGCCTATAACATGCCGAATAATATGGCTTTAATCATTTTTAAATGTTAATTACCTACTTCTTTCAGGAATTTATTTTATATTGTAGCCAATTATTTTAGAGAAGTATTTTCATTATGCAGTATAGACATTCAGATAATTTAATTTATTCTGTTAACTAAGTTTTAAGGTTGATACTTTAATATAGTTAAATAGATTTAAAAGATATTCGAAAACATGCGGACATTAAAATAGACAGCGACAAGAACTATATATTAAAACAAAATATAGATTTGAGGAAAATTCTTCACTAACCAAAAATAATTACTGCACACAAGCAAACCTCTTATATACTTTTTCAGCACACATAATTGTAATGCTTATGCATGGATATCCTATATCAATTCGATTTTTTCTCCAGAACAACATTTATTAAAGATTCGTCTCATTGAAGAATCATCTCATTTTTATTTGCGAAATTTTATTACATAAGTAATGACAAGAAACCTGAAAACTATTCACAAATAGATTTCTAATTGCAATGCAACCTCTGAAAGATATACACCAGCAGTCACCTAAATTGTGTCTACATTTGAGAGTTGCCCAGTTATGAGTTATGTGTTAATATAACGAAAGTCCCCAGACAACTGACCACTTTATATATGCAGTGAAAGCTCTCAAAACTTGGACACTCAG
>PGFW01022046.1:20438-33592 GCA_003123925.1 Haematobia irritans
AAAAGAGAGAGAAGCAAATCTGTAATTCACAGCATTGTGAGCACATCTCAAAGTGGAAAATCGTATACTTAATCGTTGCAAATACCAATTGTAAGATATCGTCTCTAAACAAATAAGTTTGTGTGTGTGAATGTCCGATGGCTTAATGTACTTTCTAGGTAACTATTTAATAGCATATGATTGGAATTATAAAAAATATTATTTAAAAAACGATTTGAAAAAAATGCTGTAATTTTTAAAAAAAGTAATGAATAGATTTTTTTTGTATATTGACGACAATTTTTTTGTTAAACAGCTAAACGATTTTCAAAAAATATATAATTTTAAAGAAAATCATTGCACACTTGTTTATCAGTTAACAGGCAAAAGATGTATGAAGGTCTAAAGAAAAATATTAATGTGCTAATTGTTTCTACATCAATTCCCAAGAGCGATTCAGATATCTCATTTTTAGTGATAAATACTAAATATATATATTATATCATATAATGACGTGGAAATAAAAAAAGATATTGTGAAAACCGGTTCGAAATAAATGTTAACATATTGTAAGATAGAAAATTATTAGAAATAGAAAATAAATATTATATTGGTAATTTATATTGAGTGCCAACGATTTTAAAAAACTTAAAATTTTTATAGTGAAAACTTATCACACGTTGATAATGGTACTAGTCAGAGGGATTAATTAAGATCTAGGGAAAATGTGATCTGTTAAGTGTTTTCCTAAATCAATTCCCATAACAATTCTAGGCTTCGTGTTTATGAATGAAATAAAACTAAACAAAAATTGAAACCAAGTAATAGCAAATACTTATTACCAAACAATTGGTTGCACACATTAAAATGGTTAGCTGGTTTGTAAGCTTAGGGCAATGGTCAATATCAATGACAATGCCTCTTTCAATATCAATTACGGTTTTTTCAGATATGTTTCAAATTTTGACAAAGACTAAATTATTATTTTTAGTTGTTTAATTGTTGTTTTTTTTTTTTTTTGGTTAGTTATCGGATTTAGAAATAATAATTATCATTCGTGTAACGTCACAAATAATTTAAAAATATTATATATTATATATATTTTAAAAATGTATTATAATATTTAACATATGAACAAATTTTATGTAGACTAAGTAAAAACGTTTAGTTGATAATTAGATATTTCCTAAGAAAATAGTAAATAAATAGGAATTTGTAGCTTTTATTTATGCAAACTGGATAAGAAAACTTATGCCCACATGTTACCCCAACCCAAGAGGAAAGTAAGTGACAAACATTAGAAAATGTTATTATTATAGTTTTCTTATATCTGAATTCCTATAACATTTCAGGTTCCGATTTTTACAGTAAGAAAATGTATATACAAACCCATCAACAAGCATTAAATTATTTTCAGTAAATATGTTTAAAAACGTAAGTCATATCATCAAACATTTGCATTTGCAAATAATTTTGCAAAAGCTAATGTTTTGATGATAGGAATTGCCATTTATGTATTATTTCAACACTTATATAAATATCCAATTGAATAAGAAAAAATTATTCACACATGCTATCACTTAAAAAGCAGAAAAGATGCATATATTAGAAAAACCTTGTTTTATTATGTTTTTCTTCTTTCAATCCTATAACATTTCAGATTCAATATTTTATAAATAAACCAAAAAATATAAAATAAGTCCCCATCGCAATGTCATTAAATTAATTTCCAATATAAATATTTTAAAGTATGGAAACATGTTTTTAAATACAATATAAACAATTTAAGTTCATAATAAAATATATTGCAAGCAATGGTTGAGTAAGGGATTGCCATTTATTTATTATTTCAACATTATATAAGTAGAGCAATTGAAGTAAGAAAAAAAACTATGCACACATGCTAGCAGTGGCAGTCAATTTCGGAAAGAAGTGTGCACTTTAGAAAAACGGTATTTATATATTTTTGTTAAATCATATTCCTATAACATTTCAAGATTCCGATTTTTATAGATAACCTAAGAAAATAGTATATAATATAAAGTCCCATCGCAATGTCAATTGATTTATTTTCCTAATAAAGTATAGAAACATTTTTGAAGCACATAATACAACGTTTTAGTTCATAATTAATATGTATTCCAAAGGCAATGGTTGCTGATAGGATTGTCAATTATTTATTATTTCACAATTTATATAATATGCACATTGAATAAGAAAAAATATGGCACACCATGCTAGCAGGTCAATTTCGAAAAGAAAGTGTGCCTTTGGAAAATCGTTATTAATTAATTTTTCGTAATATCAATTCCTATTAACATTTCAGTTTCGATTTTTATAGATAACCTAAAGAAAATGTAATATACAAAGTCATCGCAATGCTCAGTTATTTAATTTCTATAAAATAATTTAAAAGTATGGAAACATTTTGAAAGACAATATAAAACGTTTTAGTCATAATTCAAATCCATAAATTATATCCAAAGCAATGGTTTGACTGATAGGGATTGTATATTTTAATATTCATATAAATATGTAATGAATAAGAAATTATGCACCACATGCTAACAGTAAACTTTGGCAAGAGTGTGCACATTAGAAAAAATATATATTTTTCTAATGTGCACAAATATATATTATATATTATATTATTTTCTGATATCAGTTCCTAACCACGTTTAAACTATCGATTTTTATGATACCTAAGAAAATTATTTATATAAATCCCATCGCAATGAACATTGGAATATTAAAATATTTTAAAGTTGAAGAAAAAAAAAACTGAAAAACTACCTAAAACGTTTTATAGTCGATAATTAAATATTTTCTAAAAGTCGACCAATGTGTTTATTTAGTTCACATTCATATACTATGCAACTGAATAAAAACTTATGCACACCACGTGCTACCAGTAACAAGTAAAGAAAGTGTATACATTAGAGAAAAATGGTATTTTTTATTATATTTTTCTTATATCGTAATTCCTATCAGCATTTCAGATACCAATTTTTATGAATAACCTACGAAAATTATAAATAAATTCCATTGCAAGGATTTTTGATATTTGTTTGCACACATAAGACTTGATATGCCTTTTGCAAGAGCCTATATACAATGGCGAATACATGGCAATCAAATCGTTTTTTAATGTTAATTTATGAAAAAGTCATCGCTATGACATTGTATCTTATTTTCCAGTAAATACAATTTCAGTGTAGGGAAAAATTGAAGACTACGTAAAACGTTTTCAATCGATAATAGACATATTTTCAAAGTCGACCATTGTATTTATTATCATATTCATATAAACTATGCAAACGTGAATTAAAAAAGTTAAGCAGCACATGCTACAGTGTAACAGGTAAAAGAAGTGTATACATTAGAAAATGGTATTTTATTATATTTTTCTTATATCATTCCTATCACATGTTCAGATCACAATTTTTATGAATAACCTACGAAAATTATAAATAAATTCCGCCTTGCAATGAATATTTATTAATAGATAGGTGCAGCAACATTAGAATTGTTACGCCTTTCGTAGAAGCCTATTACAATGCCGAATAACACGGCTTCAAATTAATTTTCCAAATGTTAATTACCATAGGCTTCATCAGGAATTTATTTTATAGCAGATATTAATTTTCCAGTAAAATTTAGTGTAGGAAAAATTGAAGAGCTACGTAAAAACGTTTTAGAGTCCGGATAATTAAATATTTTCCAAAATAAGATCATCGTTATTTTTTCACACTCATTATAAATATACACTGAATAAGAAAACCTTATGCACACATGCACCGGTCAACATAGAAAAGATGTGCTATACATTAAAAAAAATTTGATTTACAATTTTGTCTTATATCAATTCATCACATTTTCAGATTTCCGATTTTTTTTTTTTCCAATAACCTAAGAAAAATTATAAAATAAAATTCCACATTACAAGGATTTTTGATACATTGTTTGGCACAGCATTATAGGATTGTTACCTTTTGTAGAAGCCTATAACATGCCGAATAATATGGCTTTAATCATTTTTTAAATGTTAATTACTACTTCGTTTCAGGAATTTATTTTAATTGTACCGAAATTATTATTAAGAGAATGTATTTTTCAATCTATCAGGTTAGACATTCAGATAATTTAATTTATTCTGTTAACAAAGTTTTAAGGTTGATAACTTTAATATAGTTAAATAGATTTAAAAGATAATTCGAAAACAATGCGGACATTTAAAATAAGACAGCGACAGACTTATAGTATTCAAAACAATATAGATTTGAGGAAAATTCTTCACTAACAAAAATATTACTTGCACACAAAGCAAAACCGTCTTATATAGCTTTTTCAGCACACATAATGTAATGCTTATGCACTGGATATTCCTATATCAAATTCGATTTTTTCTCCAGAACAACATTTATTAAAGATCTCTCATTGGAAGAATCATCTATTTTTGATTTGCGAAATTTATTACATAAGTAATGAACAGAAACTGAAAGACTATTTCACGAAAATAGATTTTCTAATTGCAAATGCAAACCGCTCTGAAGAGATATAACACCAGCAGTCACTCTAATTGTGTCCTTACATTGAGAGGTTTGCCCAGTTATGAGTTAGTTGTTAATATAACGAAAGTCCCCAGAACAACTGACCACTTTTTGGAAGGTGTTCCGGCTTTCTGAGTGCCAAGTTTGAGAAGTTTCAACGCATATATTCTGAAAGTACACAAAACATTAAAAAAAATTTTCTAAAAACAGAAAAATTTAAATATTTTGCAAGTAGGCACATTTTGATTTTAAATATGAGCCAATATTCAAATATGTTCAAATAAATAGATAAAAAAATTAAAAAAAATGAAACAGGTATCCAGTCTTAAATCATATGCCCAAGATTACGTATAAATGATTTCTTATTTAATTTTATTCCATGCCTATTAATGCATTTTGTTCAGCTTCTTGAAACCGATATACCCTTAATTATTTTCTAACCCCAAACAAAACAAAAAAATGCAAATCAAATTTTCGCATTAATTTAGTCGTGTGCTCTGGGTTTATCAATTATTCGAAGCTGATTTACCCATCCATGCAAGTGCTTATGCACCACCACCACAGCTACCAAGACTATTAACTAACTCATCTCCCGAATCCAATCATCATCAACATCAAAATCGAAGTCATGACTTAAGAAGGGCAAAAATAAGAAAAAAATCGAACAGATTTTGTCAATCAATTATGCGTAAAGATACGCTAATACGGCAACGTAAAGCCTCTGAGCAGGATGATGATGATGATGTCTATTTTTCAGTGAACAACATAGCCATGGCAATTGTTCTTCACAATCAGTACTCACCCTCTTGTCTCTCAATTCCCCTCCAATAAGGCCAAATGCATATAATTTTCATCAATTTCGCACATACCATATAAATTATTAGGGCGGTTTTATTTCATTTAATAATGAAACGAATGAGCAACGAATATCACTGACAATAGATAACTTAAGTATGGGCATGAGCACGTCCGCATATCTGCCGGGGAATGACCAGAAAAGGAAGTAATATGTTTGGGTGTCCTCCCTGGGGATACATGTTGTTGTTGTATCACGTTAATCTGTTTCGCCAAAGTCATGACATATTGTAGATACACAAATACAAAGCAGTGAACTAAAGGATGCAATATTGGGAGGCGGAAAGGCCGGTTCTACAGGAAATTTGTAAAGGAAAAAAACAGCACTGTTATCCTCCACACCCCTACAAAATTGGAGTACAAAATCAAATTCCGACAATAATAATTACACCAAATAAAATCATAAAAGACCCCTTTTTTGTCTGTCATCTGCATATCCTATGGGAGGCCAAATAATTGCTGGGGGGGGGGGGGGGGGAGGGGGGGGGGGGATATTTGCCAATATGAATAGAGCAAATCAAATTAGTCAAAGGTGTAAATATATATTTAATAAGACTCAATCGCAAAACGGGACTAAATACCAGGAAAGTGATAGGTTTAATGAAAAGAATATTAGGAATACACTGAAAAAATATATGTCCTAATATGAAAGAGTATGCAATATAAATTAGACACCCCGATTTACACAATACTTAAATGAGAAAAATCTTACAAATATATTACATTTTTAAATTAAAAGAGAGTTTATTATATTTATTTAATTTTTATTCTCATACAATGTGTAGGGGAGGATTTAGACAAGAAATTTTTTTAAAAATTTTTTTTAAAGCAAGAAAGATGTTTTTTGATTTAAAGAAAAATTTTAATGAAGATAAAAATAATTGCAGTTTTGGAATTAAAAATTAAAAAAAAAAATGCTGCAAATATACACGTGAAAACATTTTTGTCTAAATATACTAGAAACTATAAATTTTAGTGATTCGCAAAAGTTAACACGCATATTAAGGAGAAAATTATTTAATCAAATAAAAAAAAAATAATTTAAAAATAAAGTTCAATAATCTTTTGTTTTAGAAATTGTTTCTATAATAATTTAGTAAATGAATCTTTGAAATTTTGCGGTCCTCAGTTTAAAGTCGTATAATTCTTTGAAGTAAGGTAAATTCGTGAAGGATAAAGGAAGAAACGTTGTTTTGGTTTAAAGAATTAGCCTATGAAAATGAAGGCGCCAAGAGTTAAATCTGAATCATTAAAAAATCGACCCCGAAGCAATGGTGAATATATTACACTTTGATTTTAAACAATTATTATAAAATGAACTCTAACCACGGTTGGCCACTCGTGCCAACAATAATCATACAAAGAAAAAATTTAAGAAAGTTTTTACCTAAAATCTAACAACTTAAAAAAAAAAAAATTGTGAAAAAATGTTTTGATTTCCGAAATGAAATGTTTTATTAGCTATTTATTTAATATTAATTCTATATAATTTTTAAAAAATTTTTATTTCCAAATTTATTTCTATAGAAAATTTTGTCAAAATATTTATTTCTATAGAAAATTTTGTCAAAATTTTATTTCTATGATAGAAAATTTGCCAAAAATTTATTTCTATAGAAAAGTTTTATCAAATTTATTTCTTTAAAATGTTCACCTACAATTTTATTTATATAGAAAATTTTCCCAAAATTTATTTTCTAATAGAAAATTTATCAAAATTTTATTTCTAATAAGAAATAATTTTTTCAAAAAGTTATGTTCTATAAAAATTTTGTCAAAAATATTATTTCTTAGAAAATTTGTTAAAATTCTATTTCTATAAAAAAATGTTGTCAAAAGATTTTATTTGTATAGAAAATTTTATCAAAAATTTTATTTTCCGAGTAAGGAAATTTTATCAAAGAATGTTCTAATATGGTTGGCGTAGAAAAATTTTGGTCCAAAATTTTTATTTCTGTTCTGAAAATGAATGTTTTATCAAAAGATTTTATTGTTATAGGAAGATTGGTTGTTGAAATTTTATTTCTGATAGGAAAGTTTTATGTGCAAAATTTAGGTTATTTCTGTTAAAAAACAACTTTCCTAAATGTTGTGATTTATATTGAGAGGAAATTTTCACCAAAATTTTATTTCTATAAGAAAATTCTAGTCAAAATTTTATTTCTATGAGAAATATTTTTCAAATTTGATTTCATATAGGAAAATTTCTTCAAATCTTTTATTTCTATAACAAAAATTTAGTCAAAATCATTTTTTCTATAAGAAAATAAATTTTCCAAAATTTATATTTCTAATAAATAAATGTTTGTCAAAATTTTAAATTTTATAGCAAAACTTTTGTTAAAAATTCTATGTTCTATAAAGATAATTGTTTGTCAAATTTTATTTGTTATACGAAAATTTTATCAAAATTTTATTTCTTATAGAAAAGTTTATCAAAACTTATTATAGTTTCGTATATAGAAACGAGTTTGTAAAAATTTTATTGCTCGTTAATGAAATGTTTGCCGCAAAATGTTATTTGATAAAGAAAAGGGTTTCCACAAATAATTTTGGTATTTCTATAGCAAAACATGTTTGTCACAAGAATTATTTTGTCAAAATTTATATTTGCTTTAGAAAATTTTTGTCTAAATTTTGATTGGTCTATAGAAACATTTTTGGTCAAAATTTTATTTGCTATAGAAGATATTTTTTCACAAAATTTGTATTTTTATAAGAAATTTTAAAAAATATTTGTTTCATAGAAAAGAATTCTGCCAAAAATTTTATTTGCGGTAGAAAATGTCTTGTCAAAATATTTTATTTCTATAGGAAAATTTTTTCAAGAGTAATTCTTAGATCTTCCTAAAAGGAAATGTTTGTTTGAAATTCTTGATATTCTATAAGCGAAAGGTTTCGAAATAGTTTCCTAAATTTGGATGATAGATGTGTCAAAATTTTTATTTCTTTAAGAAATTTTGTCTCAAATTTATTCTCTAAATAGCGAAAATTTTGTAACCATAAAATTGTTATAATTGCTATCAGAAGGATATTTTTTAACGCTGTTATTTTATTAGAAATAAATTTGTCCACAAATTTATTATATTTATGAAAATTTTGGTCAAAATTTTATTTCTTATAGGAGTAATTTCAATTGAAATTTTATTTCCATAGTAGAAAATTATGGTAATTAAGGATTTTAAATTCTTGTAAAAAATGTTCCCGTAAATTTTATTTATATAAGAAAAATTGCCGCAAAATTTTATTTCTAAAGAAAAATGTTAGTCAAAAATTGTTATTTCCTATAGAAATATTTTTGCAAAAATTTGGATTCTATAGAAAAATTTTGTTCAAAGAGTGTTGATTTCTTTAAATAGTTTCTGTCCTTAAATTTTATTTCCTATAGAAAAGTTTTGTCAAAAGTTTTATTTTCCAAATAGAAAATTTTCCCAAAATTTTCGCCGTAGAAAAATTTTCCGGCAAAAATGGTGGTTGGTCAAAGGAATTATTTGTCAAAATTTAGTTTCTTTAGAAAAATCTTTTTAATGACGACTTTATTTGTCTAGTAGGAAACATTGTGGCAAAAGATTTTTATTGTTTAGACAAAAGTTGTGTCGAAAATATTGATTTCTCTCTAGGTAAAATTTTGTCAAAATATTTTATTTCTTACAGAATATTTTTCAAAAATTTATTTGCTATAGAAATATTTTGCCAAAATGTTTAGTTGCGTAGAAAAATTTTTGTCAAAACGCTTTGGTTTTATGTTAAGAAATGTTCACACGAAAATTTTTATTCTGATATGTTCTATGATAGAAAATTAGTATTTCATAAGGAGAACATTTTGTCAAATTTTATTTCTCTTAGAAAGTTTTCGTTCTAAATTTTTATTTCTAAATAGAAAATTGTCAAATATTTTATAAAATTTCTGAGAATAGGATTAATTTTGTTCCGAAAAGTGTTTGCATTTAAAAATTTTAAGAATTTTGGCGTAAGAAATATTTTGTCAAAATTTTATTTCTTTAGAATTGTTTTTTTCTAAAATTGTGTTTTACTCAATGAAAATTGTCAAAAATTTTAGTTTTATAGATAAATTGTGTCAAAATTTTAATTTCTGTAGAAACATTTGCCAAAAATTTTTATTTGCGTAGAAAAATATTTTTTGCCAAAATTTTAATTTCTTTAGAAAATTTTGTCAAAGAATTTTTTTCCGTATTACCCTGCTAGAAAAAGTTTCGTTTTAATAACGAAATATGTCGTTATAAGTCAGACAAATTCTTTAATACAACGAAATCTTTCGTTATTATAACGAATTTTCTGTTAACGTAACTTTTTGTACGCTTAACGCATATTTTCATTGTAGTAATGAAAATATTTCGTTATATCAATGAAAATTTTTTGTTGGCTCAATTTTAATGAATTTTTCTTTGTGTGTAAACAATTTTGTGATTTTTTTTTTTCAAAATTGTATTCCTATAGAAAACTTTCTCAAAATTTTATTCAAAATTTTTTTCTATAGGAAATGTAGACCAAATTTTATTTTTTTGTAGAAATTTTTGTCATAATTTTATTTATATAGAAAATTTTCTCAAAATTTATTTTTATATCAAAATTGGTCAAAAAATTTATTTCTATATGGACAAATTTGTCAAAAATTGTATTTCTATAGACAAATTTTTTGTTCAAAAATTTTAGTTCTGTAAGAAAATATTGTCAAAATTTCAAAAAGAAAAATTACTCAAAAATTTTATTCTATTACAAAAATTTTGTTAAAATGTTATTTGTATAGGAAATTTAAATACCTCTTTGGAGAGGAATATTTTGCCAAATCTGCCGAAACTTCTAGAATTCTACTAAACTACCAAACAGTAATATACCATTTTTGATAGAGTTCTTCCAACTGTGAAAGCTTTGATCCTTTTTCAAGTCCATCTATTTGACAAATTTTAGGCAGTCACCTCGAAGCGGGGTGAGGAACATAAGGGCCACGAATTATTTTGTAATCAATATACCACCTATATTTTGCGTGGATTCCAAACCCTATTTGCTTTTCTAACTTCCGATTCACTGCTATATAAGAAATCTAAGTTACATTTAGGCCTAACAAAGTTCCATTTATTTCATGGTCTGAGCTTTCAATATTAAATAAAAAATAATTTCCGATATACACATGCTCTTTAAAACCTTTAATCTTTCTAATCGTTATTAAGACACCCTTCTTCCGAAAACACTCATGCTGCCTTCTTGCCGCCCATTGTCATCAATTACCATTAGTAAGGTCAGGATAATCCCTCTTAAGGAAAACATAACAGGATAACAATATTTATCAATTGTTTCAGGTTGTAATTATTTTGCTACCTTCTAAAACACAGACACAGTCATAACGATGTTCATGAAAATTGAAAATAATCTGGTAGACATAAGCTCCTCCGAATAAAGGGGGTGGTTTTTGAGCTAGAGGAAGGAAACAAGTGTTTGGCTTGTTTTCTGGCGGCTGCCACCTTTACGCTTCATATTATATTGCTCCCGGGTGAATTTAAGCAGATGATTGTTGTCGCTTAATGCTAAAACTACAGGAGAGTAACCAAAATAAACCAAGAGAGTATGTAAGAGGGAGAGAGAGAGAAAAGGAAGCTGTAGAAGGTAAAGCTTCCCTTATAAATGGGAAACATGTCTGTTATATTTTTTGTTTTTCCCCTCTTTCTCCCAACAATAGACCTCTGTCCCATATTTAATGTTTACAAATTTATGGGTTTTTCCTTTTTTCCAAATATTTCCGAGGGAAAAGGCGTTTTGTTGTTGTTTTGTGTGTGAGAGAGTGTGTGTGTTTTTTTACAGATGTCTATTGCGTGTTGTATGTTTACTTTAACAGCTCAGCTCAGCTCAGTACTTTTGGGTATACAATTCTGGTCTCGTTTGTCTTGGCTAAATGTCTGGCTCGACTGGCTGGCTGGCTGGATGCTACTGTCTGGCATTTATGACTAAATCCTTTTGCCTCATTATTATCATCATTTAAAATTATCTCCCTTTAAATATAAGACTGGTCGAAGTAGGTTTTGTTTTTGTTTTTATACCCACCACCATAGAATGGTGACGGGTATAATAGTTGTCAATTCCCGCTTTGTAAACACATCGAAATATCGATTTCCGACATATATAAAGTATATATATTTTACTGAATCAGGGAAGAATTACTAAGACGATATAACGAGTCCGTCTGTTCCGGTCTGTCTGTCTGTCTGTTGTAATCACGTACATCTTCAATAAGAAGCATCGTGCTAAAAATTTGCAAAAACTCGATCTTTTGTCTGGGCAGGCAGGTCAAGTTCGAAGATGGGCTATATCGTCCAGTGTTTTGAATATAAGCCCGAAAAAAGACCGACCCCCCTTTGGGGTCTTTGGCTTATAGGAAATCGTAGTTTTATATCCAATTGCCTGAAATTGGAAATCTGGAAGGTTTTGTAGGACCACAAATACGTGTGCCACAAAATTGTGAGTATCGATCCATATTTTGGTATATGCCCCATATTGAGACCGATTCTCCCGATTTTACTCTTGGCTTATAGAAAACTGCAGTTTTACCAATTGCCTGAAATTTGAAATCTTAGAGTATTTTTAGGACCATAAAGCAGGTGTGTCAAAAATGGTGAGTATCGGTCCATGTTGTGGTATAGCCCCCATATAGACCGAATCTCCGTTTTAACTTCTTGGCCTTATAGAAACGCAAGTTTTTATCCACTTTGCCTGAAATTGGAAATCTAGAGGTATTGTAAGGACCAACAAATACGTGTGCCAAAAAATTGTTGAGTAATCGGATCCATAATTTTGGTATAGGCCCCATATAGCAACGATCTCCCGATTTTACATTCTTGGGCTTATAGAAATCGTAGTTTTTTATCCAATTTGCCTGAAATTTTGAAATCTAGATGTATTTTAGGACCATAAATAGGTGTGGCCGAAAATGTGAGTAATCGGTCCATATTTGGGAGCCAGCCATGTGCAATGGTTACATGCCCGCCTTCGCATACAACAGTATCGTGGGTTTTCGATTCCTTTGCGTACGGACCGAAACACCAAAAGTTTTCATGACGGTGGATTATCCGCACCTCAGTAACGCTGCGTGACATTTCTGAAGGGTTTCAGCTTCTCTCAGGTGTTTCACTGTGAATGTGGGAACCCGTTCGGACTCGTGCTATAAAAGGATGTCCTTGTCATTGAGCTTAAAATGGAATCGGGCGACTAGTGTAAGAGAGAAGTTCCCACCGTGGTATCGACAAGGACTAGAATAGTCTAAGTGAGCCTGATTACTCGGCTGCCACATAACCTAACCTAAACCCAACATCGGGTCCATATTTGTATAGGCCCCCAATATGACGATTTCCCGATTTTTAGTTCTTGGGCTTCTAGAATCCAAAGTTTTTATCAATTTGCCTGAAATTGAAATCTAGAGGTATTTTCGGGCCATAAAGAGGTTGCTCGAAAAAACGGTGAGTATCGGTCCGATATTTTAGTATAGCCCCATAAGAACGATTTCCCGATTAACTCTATTGGGTTTCTAGAAAACGTAGTTTTTATCTGATTTGCCCCGACATTGTTAAATATTCTGGTATTAGGCTCACAAAAACGTGTATCGGATAAGTTTTTTATTGGTCCATTTTGGTAATGCCTCCCATAACTAGACCGACTCAACTTCTTGAGGGTGTAGAAGCACACTGATCATGAAATTGCTGTTTGGAAACTCAATGTAAAAATTTCCAGATTTTACTTCTCGGGTGGAAATATACAGATTTA
>PGFW01022051.1:0-14243 GCA_003123925.1 Haematobia irritans
ATGGCATGATAACTTTAGTAACGCGTCCCCCAGACGCCATTCAGTTGGAGAGGTAAGTTGTCTTCTTTAACAACGACTAAATCTCCCTCCTTTAAGTTCTTTTGTTCAACCTTCCATTTGTATCGCCTTTGCAAATTGGATATGTATTCATTTTTCCACCTCTTTCCGGAAATGTAGTTGGATAATTTTTAATCTTTTCCATCTATTGAGTAAGGATAAGTTATCCGAGTATTCTTCTGGTGCAGTTGTTAAAGCTGATCCTCTCAGGAAATGTCCAGGCGTTAATGCAGTAAGTTCCATGGGGTCTTCGTTAATGAGGAGACAAAGGCCTTGAGTTTAAGAAACCTTTCAATTTCGAACTAGGCAAGTGTTGCAAAATTCCTTCGTAAGGTAAACTTCAAATATTTATTTGCGACTTTCCGAAGTGAGTTTTCAATGGCTTTAACTGGCGGCTCCCAATATCCCACCATATGGGGGCGCTATGTGGAGGAAAATAAATTGCCAGGAAAAATCCCATATGAAGCATATATTTGCGACCAAAGATTTCTCCGCAGTTTTTAAGAATATTTGGTAATTCACGAGAAAGCGTACGGCTTGCTCCCAACGAAGTTTGTCCGCCATTGTCGGGAGAAAATTTTTTTCGGAAATCCTCGCGTCCAAGTGAAATCGGCGTCCAAATAGTTGCCAATGAAAGCATGCTTGTAGTTATATGGATGTCAGAGCATGCCGTAGATGGTGACGGTCGCGAGTGAGCGAGACATAACAGACCTACAGTCCGCAGTACCCTTTCTGAGTTTTGCGTTTCGTGCCTAGAAGACTTAAATCAAATGCGCACGGCAAAGTCCAAACCCGTGTTGGTAAATTGGTTAGAGAGATAATGTGGCAAGCGCTCTTCAGGTAAGACGGCCATTATCGTGGTTCGACCTTGTGTTTGTTACATAAAACGCAAGTTCAACAGTCTTCTAATACAACCGTACACGTCTGTTTTGTAATACGAATAATATAAAAGTTCGAGGAGTCACGGATTTGTCTCGTAAATTACTTTGATGTTCGCGGTGCAGAAGCACCCTTGTGTGGTGAAGTTATGAGTATGTTTGCAAAGAAATGGGAACTTGTCTCTGGAAGTAATATTTGGGTGTCTCTCTTTGATTGGTTTCAGTGGTGGAGTTAGCCAATATCGCCCATTCATTGGTCGTAGTATTTCTCCTTATCCAAAACGGTTTAGCGTTAGCAATTTTGCTTTTAGCAGAATATGGTGGTTGTTTGTTCGCAGAGTTGGCATAGATAGTGTCATCATGCATTATAAGACCTTACGTTGGCGGCACTCCAATCAGTTAGTTAAACAAATTCTGAATCTCCGCAGAATTTATGGAATATTTCCCTATTTTCTAAACAATGAATTTTTGCGGCATTTCCTGATAAAACCGGATTACAAACTGCATCATCGCTGCAGCCCGGAAAAATTCTATCAACCACAAGAGCAGATTAATTCGAATCTTGAAATCTGTAGAGAGTTGTTGCACCCTCTTCTTTCTAGTTCACTGCTCCTTTGAATGTAATAGATTTTGGCGCAAAATACCTGTGACTTTGACGAGCATTTTTTTGGGCGCCACTGCACCTAAAATGAGTTTGTAGATCTAGTTCAGCGGCAGTACATCCACGCGTTCCTACATCAGCTGGATTTTCTATTTGTTGGGCAGACGTGTTTCAAAGTCACGTTTCTCGACAGTTTTCGCCAAAATTCTCAGATAATTTAAGTGTTTGCGTGACGAAAGTCTTCCAGTTGATGAGGAGCTTGTCTACCAACGCCAACGTAATTGTCGAATCGCACCAAGAGGTGTATATCATTATTGGAAAAATTCACGATTCTGACTGAAATAGATTTCAAAGCCATTGAAAAGTAAAAACGCCCCACAGAATAGAGTTCAAGTCTGGGCAGGCTAACAGTTTTTAAAGGTGCTACGCGAGTTTTGGAAACAAGCAAAAACGAGGTTCTAATATTCTCAGGGGACAATGTGCATATATAGATGCAAGCGCAGTATGCTTTCTCCGAAGCATCGCAAAAGCCGTGAATTTGAACATGTTTATCAGGAGAGTAGTGAATCCAGCGAGGAATTCTTATTGATTCAATATCAGGAAAGTTCGAGATGAATATGTTCCATTTTCCTAAAGAATGTGGTTTGACCTCCTCATCCCAGTCAGTTCCGTCGAGCCATAATTGTTGAAGAAGTATTTTCGCGACTACTACAATATGAGAATAAACGGATTCTGATTAATCATCAGCTTCGGAAGATATTTGAAACAGAACGCGTTATTACTGAGAAAGGGAAAGGTTTGCGAAATTTGCAGTACACAATCAACAACTGTCTTTCTATACTTAAAACATACAACATATCTGTTATGTCGTGGGACCCTATCTTAGTTTATTGGGTGTCTTCAAGACTTCCTGATGAAACATTAGCTGCCTGGGAGAATTCTCTAACTGATCACAAGGAGATGCCTTCTTGGGGGAAACTAGATGACTTTATAACAAAAAGACTGTACATGCTGGAATCGATTTCAGACATGAGAAAACCATCGAGCTCAACGACAAATTCGCAGAAATCACAAAACTATCATACCAAAACAGAGCGCAATTTCAAGCCTTGTAAGGCCTGCAAAAAAGATCATTCACTACGTACTTGCCCCAAATTTATTTCATGGAAAATTCCACAGAGACGGAAATTTATTTCTGAAAATAAAATTTGCGATAATTGTTTGTCTTATGGACATGTTTCTCAAAATTGTAAAAGTGAAAAACTTTGTCAGAAATGTCAGCAACCACACCATACACTGCTACATCCGGAATCGAGACTCGTAGGATCACAAGAGGAACAGCCAACACAGGTATCGGCTTTCCATGTTGATACACAACAGTTTGAACATCCATCTACGTCTGCCGCTGCATATTCGGACCAGGTCTCGTATGTTCAAACTAACTTTGCACAGTCAAGGGAATATACAATTCTGCCAACGGCGTTAATCGATTTGGAACACATGGGAACTAATTTTACGATCAGAGCATTTATCGACCAAGGATCTCAAGAGTCATTTGTCGCTAGCAGAATTATCAACAAATACTCCATACCAACTAAAAAGGCATTCACGACCATATCGGGACTTGGAGGTACAATTTTGGAGAATTCATCTAGACTTTGCAATCTTACTTTGAAATCGCGGAAATCAAATTTCAAACTTAGGGCAACAGCAGTCGTTATTTCAAATATGAACCATTTTATGCCGTCGATTCAAACTCCCATAACTGATTGGTCTGATTTGAATACACTCGATTTAGCCGACCCGAACTTCTTTAAACCATCGCAGATTGACATGCTCTTAGGTAGTGACGTACTTCCTTTCGTTCTGAAATCTGGGGTCCTGAAAAATATATCTGGTAATCTTTTGGCTCAAGAGACAGAGTTTGGATGGATAGTAAGCGGATGTCAAACAACTCGATCAGTATCTTCTTTCGCTTCATTCGTATCGCTTAATGAAGATCTGAAGAAATTTTGGGAGTTGGAGGAAATACCATCAACTGCATGTTTATCGGGAAATGATGTTTGGTGTGAACAATTTTACAGGGATACGACTGTTCGCCAACCCGATGGAAAATACTTGGTAAGGTTACCTTTCCGAGACGACCTGGGACCTAATGTAGTTCTCGGTTCATCGAGAAAAGCTGCTATGGGGCAATATCTCCATATGGAGAAAACATTGAAGAAGTCACCGGAATTAGCTATGGAGTATACAAACGTATTGCGGGAGTACCTAAGGCTCGATCATATGGAACCTGACTAACTTCTACAGAAATTTGCCATGACTCGAAATATTTATCTTTCTATCTGCCGCATCATGCAGTTGTAAAACCTGAGCGTAGCTCAACGAAAGTTAGGGTTGTATTTAACGCGTCAAAAAAAACGACAACTGGTATTTCGTTGAACGATATTTTACACACTGGTCCAGTATTACAGAATGATTTAATGAATGTCGTATTGCGTTGGCGGTTTTTCAGATACGTTTTTAATGGTGACATTCAAAAAATGTATCGGCAGATATATGTACATAAGGATGACAGGAAATTTCAGCGGATATTATTCCGAACTTCTCCAACTGAGAAGATTTCTGACTTTTGTCTTAAAACTGTCACGTTTGGAGTAAATTGCGCTCCGTACTTAGCAATACGCACACTTTTACAACTGAGTGAAGATGGAAGGTCTACGCACCCTGTTGCCTCAGAAATTTTGAAAAACCAGATATATGTGGATGATGTACTTTCGGGAGGACATTCTTTATCCGAAACTGAATCTTATTTAATTGAACTTATAGATTTACTGAAATCAGCTGGCTTTCCGCTGAAAAAATTAACTGCCAATCATTCAGACTTACTGCGTCACATGGCCCCCGAGGATCTTCTTCACGAAGATTTCCTAAAACTTGAGGACACTAGCGAGACCAAGACGCTAGGCATTCGATGGAATGCCATGGCTGACAACTTCTGCTACAGTATTTCTAACATTTTTATTCCCAGTTTTCCGTTGACCAAGAGGAAAATACTTTCCATAGTGGCGAAAATCTTTGACCCTGCTGGGTGGTTGGCCCCTATTGTAGTAGTCGCGAAAATACTTCTTCAACAATTATGGCTCGACGGAACTGACTGGGACGAGGAGGTCAAACCACATTCATTAGAAAAGTGGAACTTATTCATCTCAAACTTTCCTGACATTGAATCGATAAGAATTCCCCGATGGATTCACTACTCTCCCGATAAACATATTCAAATTCACGGGTTTTGCGACGCTTCAGAGAAGGCGTATTGCGCTTGCATCTACATATTACAGGTCCCTGAGCATATTAGAACTTTCCTATTTACTTGCCCATTCCAAAAGTCGTTGTAGCACCTTTTGAAAAACTTTTAGTCTGCCCAGACTTTTGAACTCTTGTAGCGGGCGGTTTTACTTTCAAGGCTTTTGAAATCTATTGTCAGAATCTGAATTTTTCCACTAATTGATATACACCTCTGGTGCGATTCGACAATTACGTTGGCTTGGTAGACAAAGCCTCCTCATTCACTTGGAAGACTTTCGTCGACCAAAATAAGATTCTTGAGATTTTGGAAAATGTCGGAAACGTGACTTGGAAACAGCTAGCCAACAAATGAAAATCCAGCTGAGTAAGGAACGCGTCGGATGTAACTGCCGCTGAACTAAGATGCTAATTACTTCTTTTGGTGGATGTGGCCCAAAATGGCTCGTAAAAGTCACAAGTGAATTTTTGGCCAAAATCATCTACATTCAAGGAGCCTGAACTAGATAAGAAGGGTGAATTAACGTTCAAAACTGAACTCATTGTGAAGAATATTACGGAAAGATTTTCGTCTTTTAATCGGGCTCTGGGGTGATGGTTTTGTGAATCGGTTTATCAGGAAATGCCGCAAAATTAAAATTGAAATACTTCCATTAACTTCTTGCGAGAGATTCGAATTTGTTAAAAATCAAACTGAATTGGAGTGGTCGCCAACGTAGGTTTTATGCTTGGATGAATACTATGCACTTGAGAACACAAACAACCATCCTGCTAAAGCAAATTGCTAACGCTAAACACCGTTTTTGGATTTAAGGAAAAATACTTACGAGATGAATGGGCGTTTGTGCTTAACTCCACACTGCCATCAAGAGCAGGACCCATTATTCTTCCAGAGAAGTTCCCATTTTTGCAAATTAACTCATAACTTTCACACACAGTGCTTTCTGCACGCCGAACATTCAAAGTATGTTACGAGCATCGTGCTGAATTTTATATTTATTCGTTTAAAAAAAACGCTGTACGGCCATTGTATTAGAAACTGTTGCCACTTGCGTTATGTAACAAACAAAGGTCAGAAACCAGATAATGGCCGCTTTACCTGAAGAGCGTTGTACATTTTCAGCTTACCATTTTACCAACACGGGTTGGACTTTGCCGGGCCATTTTGATTTAAAGTCCCTAGGCTACGAAACGCAAAATACAGAAAGGGTTTACGCGGCTGTATTTGTTGTCTCGCTACCTCGCGCGTCCATACTAGAGGCCATGCTCTGAGCATTAACTACAGATGCTTTCATAGCAACTTTTGACCGATTCATTGGACGACGAGGATTTCCGAAAAAAATTTTCTCCGACAATGGACAAACTTCGTTGAGCAAGCGTACTCTTCTCGTGATAATACCAAATATTTCTTAAAAATGCGGAGAAATCTTTGGTCGAAAAAATATAATGTTCAATGGATTTTTCCTGGCAATTTATTTCCTCCACATGCGCATATGCGTGGGATATGGAAGCCGGCCAGTTAAAAGCATGAAAACATCACCTTCGCGAAGTTCGCAAATAATATGAAGTTTACCTAGGAGGAATTTGCAACACTTGCTAGTTCGAATGAAAGCTTTTTTAAATCAAGCCTTTGTCTCCTATTAACGAAGACCCCATGGAACTTACTGCCATTAACGCCTGCGGACATTTCCTGAGGATCAGCTTTAAACAATGCACCAGAAGAATACTCGGATAACTTATCCTTACTCAATAGATGGAAAAGATTAAAAATTATCCAACTACATTTCGCGAAGAGGTGGAAAAATGAATACATATCCAATTTGACAAAGGCGATACAAATGGAAGGTTGAACAAAAGAACTTAAAGGAGGGAGATTTAGTCGTTGTTAAAGAAGACAACTTACCTCCAACTGAATGGCGTCTGGGACGCGTTACTAAAGTTTATCATAGCCATGACTCGAAAGTCCGCGTAGCCGAGATTAGGACCGAAAATGGTGCAATTGTGCGTCCATTAGTTAAATTATGCGTTCTACCTGTTGCCAATTAATTTTCATAATTTGTTTTTCTTTTTTTATCCGTTCACAAATTAACAATTTAACATTACAGCTCATTATCAAACCTACCGAAGTGTCGCGTCTGTTCAAACAGACACATATTTAAAGGAATTGTTGGAGTATTTCTATCGGATGAAATGTGCTATGAACGTTCGCAACAAGTGAAGAGAAGAAAAAAGGATTCTGCTTCAAATGTTTGTGCTCTTCCCACACTTCGGGAGTGTCGCCGATCGGAGGAAGACCTGTATGGTATGTAAACCACAACCAATCATACCATGCTACATTGTTGGACACTTCTCAAGGCGCAAAGCAGCAATGGGAAACCAATCCTCCTCAAAAAAACTCAATTCGGAAAGTTCCAACGTCACTTCAAAGAAGAGCACTCAACCTTCTTGTCGTCGAAACTCTACTTGTTCCACTCCAACGCGTCGCATACAAAGATCTGAGCCTTTGGTACATGAAAGATTGAGTCGACGGTTCGAATACGCATGTTTTTATGCCTACGGCCCTTTAGCAGGTTTTATCGTCACATGGACCTGAAACATGGTGAGGACTAATGCTAAACTCTAAAGCTGGTGTTCAGGAACGGTCATTCTGCAATCGCCTGGTCAAACCGTTTACGGTCTGAGGACACTAAGCAAAATGACAAGGAAGTACTGATACCATAGCTTTGCAATCGTTTATCACGATCCCGCTGCTAAAATACAAATACGGGCCATAGTGAAAGACCACTTTAATACTCCACTCCCACAGCCAACATTGGAAAAAAAGCTTCAATCCGTTTACGATCATTTGGACTAATTTGGCGGATCTCATTTTTTCAACCACTACAGTCGAGAATTCAGCATCGCCAGATCGATCATTATCCAAAATAATTGACTACCTGGTTTGATACAGACTTTTCATCGGGACATGCCTATTGCCCAAAAGCTCCAGATTTTGGATGGATAATATCTGGACCTTGTCGATATTAAGTTGCATTACAAGCAAAGGGTGGGCGGCGGTAATGTTGAACTCCGTTCCAACAACAAAACATATACCCAAATCAGCAACCTGAATTTTTTGCTAAACTTTGAATTGAATTCCAAATTATTTGTATATGAATAAATTGAAAGTACTATAAAATTGTTTTTGAATTAATATTAGCTAAGCGGTAACCCTAAATCTTTCCCGCTTCAGGTGCGAAAGCTTTTTACTCAATGCCAACCTAAAAAACATATTTGTCCTTTTTCATCTTTTGGATAAATTAATTTTGTTTTGATTCTAAATACACAATGTCTGACCCCTTTATGAAAATTTAGTTTTTGACTTGCAAAATTCACTTGTGCACAGACAACCAAAAGGGTAAGCCGCTGCCACCCACAATAAAACATATTGCACAATAAACTTAAATATATACTTGTCTTTTATTTCTGTTTTATTTTTTATTGATTCAGGGAGCATTTCATATTATTATACAGTCCATTCCAGTATTACCCCGGAATTGTTACAGTCAAAATTGTATTTTCTATAGAAAATTTTGTCAATCTTAAATTATATGGCGCGTATTTAATTGCTTTTTTCAATTCAATATATTACCACTTTATGAGACTGTACGATGTGATGGAAAGATCAGCAATCGAGGCATACAATGGACATTATACTGGTCTATAGATACATCAATTTCAACACAAAATTATTGTCAACCTCGACAAACCTAAGCCTACCTTAAACCTTATGGACTTACACGGTACGAAAAGACTGTTTTTCATTATGTATTTGGGTTGCTAAAAATTATAGGTTTTGGAACTCAAATGCTTTTAAGACAATATTTTTAACTGTAATCATATAATGTTCAATAAAACTAGCATAAACATGTTTGGGACAATATATGTTAAATATGTTAGAACATATTATGTTTGGGAATTATATGTTTCTAAATATAATATGGCTTAGATGCAAAACAGACATTAATTTTGAAATAGCCTGTAACAGTATATGTGATTTAGAAAGAGAGACCTAGAGAGTATGCTGCAAAGTAAAATAATGGAAGTAACGCATTGACGCGATTTAAATATATATCCACAACAAAGAAAAATTTTTCATTATAATTTTTTACTACCCTAAGGTGAATATTAATATGTTTGAACAATACAAACAATATTTTATTTTGGAACCCACATCCTGAAACTATATTATATTGCTTGAAGCAAAATGTGTTTGGCGTTATATGTTAAGAAGCCGATTTTTGAGGGTGTACTTCACACACTTAGAAGACGTTTTAAGAGCGTTTTAAGATACCTTGCATGGGAAGCCGTTACCGTAACCCAAGTTATAATTCGCATTGTAGAGACAGTCTTTAGAAGAGTTTCTACGCAATCCATGCTGGAGGGTACATTAAGCTTCGGTCTGACCGAACCTAACGACACCGTATATACTTGTTATTACCCTCCATCATAGGAATGGGCGGTATATTAATTTTGTCATTCCGTTGTAACACATCGAAATATTGCTCTAAGACCCATAAAGGTATTATATATTCTGGGTCGTGGGGAAATTCTGAGTCGATCTATAGCCATGGTCCGTCCGGTCCGTTCTGTTGCAATCACGCTAACTTCCGAAACGAAACAAGCTTATCGATTGAAACTGGCCACAAAAGCTAGTTGTTATCGATGTAGGTCAGGACGGTATTTGATGGAGCGGTTACATAAGCTTCGGCCTGGCCGACTTACGCCGTATTATACTTGTTTTTAAAACTAATATTGAACAAAAATGTATGAAACTGTTTACGGTAGTATAACAGTTAGATATGAAAATAAAATCCGCCGAGTAGTCACAAGGAAAAATATTTGTGCCTGAGGCCACAATATTAATATTAATAATACTCAAAAAAAAAAAAAAAACAAAAAAAAAAAAAACAAATATAGTACGGCCGTAAGTCTCTGGCCAGGCCGAAGCTTATGTACCCTCCATCATTGGATTGCGTAGAAACTTCTTCTTAAACACTTGCCACCCACAACGAATTACCTTAAGTTGCGTAACGCTTGCCGATGGCAAGGCTTATCTTACAACCTCCTAAACACCATCTTCTAAAATTGTATGTAAGATCCATACGTGCGTATATATTAAATCGAAAAAGATCGATCCAATTAACGTTATTATAATTCAGTTTGACAAAGTAGATCATAAAATTTTGACAAAATTCAACAGAAATAAAAATTTTAACAAAATTTCTATAGAAATAAAATTTTCACAAAATTTTCTTAGAAATAAAAATTTTCGACAAAATTTTCTATAGGAAATACAAATTTTGACAAACATTTTCTATTAGAAACGAAATTTTGACAAAAAATTTCTACAGAGAATTAAAATTTTAACAAATTTTCTATAGGAAATAACAAAACTTGACAAAAATTTCTATAGAAAATAAACCTTTTTTGTAGATTATTTTTGCTTGAGTGGCAACCATGATTATGAACCGAATTAAAATTTGAACAAAATTTCTCTATAGAAATAAAATTTTGACAATGATGAAAAATTTTATTATGAAACCGAATAAAATGTTTTAAACAAAATTTTCTCAGAAATAAAATTTTGGCGTTAGATTATTTTTGGCTCTAGTGGCAAACCAATAATATGAAGCCGATATGGACCAATTTTCTGTGTGATTGGACCAATTTTGTATGGTTGTCAAGCGACCATATATACTAACACCACGTTCCTAATTTGAACCGGATCGGAGATAAATTTTGCTCCTCCAAGAGCTCCGGAGGTCAAATCTGTGGAGAACGTTTTATATGGGGCATATAATATAATTATGCGGGAGCGATATGGACCAATTTTTTGCACGGTTGCTAGAGGACCATTTA
Organism: Haematobia irritans; assembly: GCA_003123925.1. NCBI lineage: Eukaryota > Metazoa > Arthropoda > Insecta > Diptera > Muscidae > Haematobia > Haematobia irritans. The sequence continues at coordinate 10,744 of PGFW01022051.1, forward strand.
TACCAATTTACCAATGTACCCAAATGTCAGCCGGATGGAGATGAAATTATGCTTCTCTTAGAGGCAACGCAACCCAAATCTGGGGATCGGTTTATTATGTTTGCGCTATATATAATTATGGACCGATGTGATAGACCAATTTTTGCACGGTTGCTAGAGACCTTTATACCAATTCATGTACCAAATGTCAGCCGGATCGGATGCAATTTGCATTCTCTTTTGAGCGCTCGCAAGCCAAATTCTGGAGAATCGGTTTATAAGAGGCTATAAGTATATTAAAGGACCGATATGGACCAATTTCTTGCATTGGTTGTTAGAGACCATATACCAATACCATGTGCCCCGTACCAAATTTCAGCCGGGATCGGAATGCATGCAATTTGCCTCTCTTTTGAGGCTCGCAAGCCAAATCTGGGGATCGGGTTTATATGGAGACTATATATATTATGGGGACCGATGTGGACCGAATTTTTGCATTGATTGTTTAGAGGACCATATACCAACACCACTGTACCAAATTTCAGGGCCCGGGATCGGATGAAATTATGCTTTCATTAGAGGCTCCACAAGCCAAATCGTTGAGGATCGGTTTATATGGGGGTATATATAATTAAGGGATCGATATGGACCAAATTTTTGCTATGGTTGTTAGGAGACCATAGACCAACATTATTGCTACCAAATTTCAGCCGGCATCTGGATGAAATATTGCTTTCTCTTAGATGCTCCACAAACCAAATTGGCGGATCCGGTTTATATGGGCGGCTTATATATAATTTATGACCGATGTGGACCAATTTTTGCAACGGTTGTTTAGAGACCATATACCAACATCATGTACAAATTCAGCTGGATCGGATGAAATTTGCGCTTCTCTTTGAGGCTCCGCAAGCCAAATCTGCGGGGAACGGTTTATATGGGCGGCTATATAATAATTATCGGACCGATGTCGACAATTTTTGCATGATTGTTATAGACCGTATACTAATCACCATGTACCAAATCTTCAGCGGATCGGATTAAATATGCTTCTCTTAGAGACTCCACAAGCCAACATCTGTTGGATCGGTTTATATGGCGGCTATAGATAATTATGCTACGATATGGACCAATTTTTGCATGGTTGTTAGGAGGCGTTATACCAACACCATGTACAAATTTCAGACAAACGGATCGGGATATATTTCTGGAAATATGCTTCATTTTAGAGGCTTTCCACCCAAGGCCAAAAATCTGAGGGGTCCCTATTTATTATCGGGCGGGCTTATACGGTAAAAAAGTGGGGGGGACCGTTTTTTATGGGCGGTCCCCATTTTCAATTAACCCATCCGGGGGGGGACCCTTACATGATTTTTTTAAAACAAAACTTTACTTGTGCCAAAGTTTCAATTGTTCGATAAGCTTTCGTTTTCGTTCGGAAGGAAAAAGTAGCTGATTTCAACAGACGGAGACGGACGGACGGACGGACATGCTTATATCGACTCAGAATTTCACCAAACGACCCAGGGAATATTATATACTTTACTGGGGTCTTAGAGCAATGTATTCGATGTGTTACAAACGGCCGGAATTACGTGTATATGCGTGCAATACACCCATGCACTAATAAGAACGTCCCGAAATCTCTAAGTTGTAAAGTTTACCTAACATCCAGTAGGACTAGCCAACCTTTGCCCACAACCTCCTCCACGCAATCCCCCTCTTTCCCCAGGTCGGTTGTGAAAAATGGATACTAGAACCACCTAGCGTGATGGTTCCTTCCACGTTCCGCGATTACTGAAAGAAAGTATACTTCACACTTAACTTTGAATTAATTATTATGTTTGAATTTATTTGGTCACTGTGGGTCTTGTCATGGTCACTACTGATTCTCGACTTAGGAATGCGGGCTTTGTGTGGCTACAGATTGGCAATGAAACCACCCGAGTTACTTAGAGATGATAAACGAGTGCATCTCCGACACGCAGACCGAAATTCCGATTAGTAGCACCCGATTCATCCTAAAACGCGATTCGTTCGGATTCAAATACCTGTGGACTGTTAACGCGTCCGTTCGCATCACTCCTAACATGATGTATATGTTTGGTAAGACTCGACCAAACTGTCTCCACAAACCCTTTCCTTCTATCCCCTAATATCCCACAGCGTAATATTTTATTACTAGAATCCACCTTAGTCGTGTCTCCACTTCCGCTATTCGTTTTTCGCTTCCGCAATTCGGTGCTTCAGCGGTTTCGTCTTTTCACGGGAGAGATTCGTTCGCTTCAGCCGCAGTTCGGTGCGTTTCGACGGTTCGTCCACTTCAGCGATTCGTTCGACTCCGCGGTTTCGGCTGCCTTCAGCTGTTCGTCGGCATTCGCGATTCGTTTCGCTTCAAGCAGTTCGGCTGCTTCCCGGTTTCGTCCGCCTTCCCTCTAATGCTTTTAGTATAATCCGAACCCAGTGCAAGATATAATGTCTTTTACCTTCTTTTCTTTCTTACAGTAGACCGAACCCTATACGCGAACATCGCCAAATCCCATTCACTCGAGCACCAAATTTCTCGCAACGAGCCGAGTTCACGAGCACCAAGGCGACCGACAGCCAATTTGCAAACCCCCGATTTTCATACACCGAGAAATCGCTTGTTTGGGACATATATGTTTCGAAGCCCTATGTTAGAACATATTATTGTTTGGGCGAACCATACGTCTCAAAATTCCCGATTCACGAACACATAGTCATAAGCTCTCGACACTAATCTGTGATCCCCTTACGAACACCGAGATCGACCTGAACATCCCATCGTCATCCACCGTCTTTATTGAGAACACCACCAATGGCCACAAGCGATAAATCCAGCCGTTATATCTCACACCCACACTATGACATGAACACATCACCACCAACCACACCTTCAGTATTGCACCGTTTCACCACCGCAATATAAATATAAGGAATCAAAATATTAGGTGTGTTATTATTTAGGTTTCATGGACCCTTAAAATAGGGTAATCCTGGACAGCCAATGGCTATACCTCAGCCCTGCACGAGAAAAACCACGATTGCATGGTTTAAGAATTAGGTTAGTTAATACAAAATGTCTACCCTATTATATCTCCTCCGTATTCGTGAATCATTAAATAAAAAAATTGTAAAGGAGTAATGAAAGTATTTCGTTTTTTTAAGTGGGATTCGGATATGTACATCCTAGTTCAAAAAATAAATTAAAATTCCCACCAAAGAGGGATTTTAATCAAAGAATGAAGCCGAACCAGTTTTGTTGGCGGACAATTCTTTAAGGATATTAGAATTGGCAAAACTTTTATACTCACATCTATTGTGAATGATTACGAAATCAAGATTGTAAAGGGGAAGTATAAAAAGGATTTTAGTTTTTTATCGAGATCGATTAAATTAAAATTCCGAAATGGGGGATTTTGAATCAAAGATAAACCGGACCCAGTTTGTCGGCGGGGGGTTATAAATCTTTGGTTACGATATAGGATTAGTAGCCTTGG
>PGFW01022062.1:0-12452 GCA_003123925.1 Haematobia irritans
TCGAGAGAGATGTGGCTCCTACAAAGTGTAGCCTTAACCACAGAGAAAATACAAAATTTTCTATAAAAATTAAAATTTGGCAAAATTTTCTATTAAAATACAATTTTGACACATTTTTCTATACAAATAAATTGTGAAAAAATTTTTCGATAGAAAAACAATTACTGTTGCTTGTTTCTTTGATTTCAGCTTATACCATTACATTTGACTAAACTAACATGTAGTGCTTAACCACAGAGCGAAAGAATTACGACAAATTTCATAGAAATAAAATTTTGACAAAATATTTCTGTAGAAATAATATTGTTTTGCCAAACATGTCTATTAGGAAAAAAATACATTTATTTTTCTATTGAAATAAAATTTGGCACAATTTTCTATACGAAATAATATTAAGAATTAAATTGGCCAAATTTTCTAGAGACAAAAAATTTACAAAAAATTCTTATTAGAATAAAATTTTGCACAAAAATGCTTCGATAGAAATAAAATTGCTGAAAAAGTCGATAAAAATTAAAATTTTTGACAACATTTTCTATAGAAATAACGTTTTTGATAAAATTTTTCTATAGAATAAAATTTGACAAAATTCTCTATAGAAATAAAATTTGGACAAAATTTTTCTATTAGAAATTAAAATTTTAAACAAAATTTTTCTATAGAAATAAAATTTTTTGATAAAATTTTCTTGAGAATTTAATTTTGTGGCAAAAGTTTCTATTAAAAACAATATTTTGACAAATTTTCTATAGAAAATAAAGATTTTGACAAAATTTTCTATAGAAATAAAATTTTTGCAAAATATTGATCAAAACTTAAAAAAAATTAAATTTTTCTATGTTTTTTGTAAATTTTTTTTTCATATTTGGTACATTATTTTTGTCGCACGAGTCGCCGTAACGAAGAATGTTAGCTTCTGTAAACAATAAAATGATCTGCGGCCACTGCCGATATAAATCTGTTCAGCTGTGAGTGGTTTAGGAATGATTAGAAAAAACAAAGTTGGTTAGAATTAGAGTGGACGAACTATCGATGCACTTATCGATTGTTGGGCACTATTCGATGGCAGCCAGACATTTTCAGATAGTACTATCGATAGTTTTGCTCATATGTTGGCTTTTCACATAAACCAAATATTTTCTCCTTTTTTGTGACGTCTTGCTGCCAGCATTAAAAGGAATGGATCGCTTGTCTCAAAGAGGCTCGTAAATATTTACTTTTAAAGTTGTTCTTGAGTTTTGACTTATGTGTTGCAATTTCACTAAACTTTCGCGAGCTTCATGACGTTCAGTGAGTTCGAACCATTCGTCAGGCATGTGATTACAACAGCCACAGACTCAGAGAAAGATTTGGCTACCGCAGAGAAAAAGAAAAATAAAATCTTTCAAGCTATGGAAAATATTTTAAAAGTTCAGAGGACAAAAATTTCAAAGTGCCTTAATTGCGGAATTTTCACGACCATCTAAAAAAGATTGCCATTTCCTGGCTTTGGAAATTCTTAGCCCCTGATTCAGCTATTTCGCGGCGGATACTGCCAATATTGCACGTACAAGCAGAAGTTGTTAGCATCGTCAATACATTCAGTAGCTTCTTTACTTTAAAAGAGCCGTTTTTGTACGACACAAACATCCCTGCAACAAAGCAGGCGACAAATTGTTTCTGAGAGGCGAAAAATGTTTAACATTATTTTATTTTTTAAACCAAAACTTTTTGGATCAAATAAACTTTAATTATCGTAAAATATTCATCATTAAACATACTTAAACAAATTTTAAAATACGAAACCAAATATGTTATCGATAATCGATTAGCTACTATCGTCAAACTATCGATGTTTTGTGAAATTACTATCGTCGACTCGATCGATGGCGCCGACGATCGATTTAGTTCTCCACCTCTAGTTAGATAGCTTTATTATCCACCTTGTGATGGCATTTTGCTTTGCTTATATGAGATGTGCCTTATAGCCGTCACCCACTGCACAGTCATTTCCAATTCCAATTCAAGTTAATGTTATTGATGTTTAAATACCCAGGTACTCTCTTTTAAATTTTAGGGCCTATTTTCAAAGTTTTAACCAATTAAAGCATTTTCTATGTTTTAAAACTTACCAAAATTTTCTATTTTTAGCATACAGAAACAATCACACAAAGGAACATCTAGCATTTACCTAGTTCAGCTAATCAGTTTTCAAAGCTATCTATACTCATAGCTAGTATACGATTCCAAAAAAAAATAAAAAAACAAAACGACAAAGTCGGCCAAGGACATACCTTAATGCTGTCGTCTAAGCTAACATCAACAATGGCCCGATTTTACACCATGTGGCCGGTAATAGTTCACCAATAATGCCTCCATGGCGTTTCACGTTCATAAAACAATAGCCTGCCTATCGAATAACTTACCTAATACCTCATTAGGCATTTGTCGTCTTGTTTGTCTCATACTGTATCGGGATCATGTTAAGACGGCTACTGTTCTATTTCCATGCGATTGTCACACATTGTCACCTGAATCATACAATGCGTTTTTACAGAGAAACCACATTCCGCATTGCCACAATCGGCCAATGAAACGATACCAAGATGACTACACCAAAAACTGCCTAAGGCATATGATGACAAACGGCGGTGAAGCCAGTACGACACCGGCCTTCAACATTCGACTCGCATAGGAAAACAAACAATTAGGACATCACAAAAGAAGAGTGAATCCATACAATTAGCCATACCAGCTACCCATCCAATTGCGTCCAATAGTTATTCGACCATAATTTGTAATTTATTCATTTTAGTTGATGGCTGGATGGAATCCCAAACGCCGTCTAGACGGGCCCAATTTAGGGAACGTTTAATGGTGTCGGTTAACATTGTGCATTGGTTGTTGGTGCGGTGTCGTATATTTTCCAATTGTTTCCAGCAGCTATCTGTTGGATGGGGAATGAAAGTACAAAAGTGGTTATTTTTTTTAATACAATTTTTGGATCAATTACGATTATTAAACTATTATTTAATTTAATTGGTTCAATTAAAAAATTTAATTGCATTTGCGGGCTCGCAAAACTCAATTAATTTTTTTGGGGCGCCCTATCAATTATCTATTATATTAATATTTATTTATTTATAATTATTTTTACCTTTGAATTAAAGATAATTTTTCTTTCAAATTTGTAAGAGCTAAATTGCTAAACTTTTATAAATTTGCAAAATTTTTATGGAACTTTCCGAGTTGGATTTTTCTGTGATTTGAGTCAAAAATTTATTATAAGATTTACACTTTCGTTATGAATTTTATGAATTAATTATTTCTAAATTTAGGAAATAATTTATTTTCCAAACAAAATATCAATTATTCCATTTTATGCAATTTGTAGTTATTTATTATTTGCTATTGGATATATATTTTTTTAAATTTATTTTTATTTAATTAATATTTTAATAAAATTCGTAAAAATTTTAATTTTTTAGCTGACTTTATTATACCCTCCACCATAGGATGGGGGTATATTAACTTTGTCATTCCGTTTGTAACACATCGAAATATTGCTCTAAGCACCCATAAAGATATATATATTCTGAGGTTCGTTGGTGAAATTTCTGAGTCGATCTAAGAGATGTCCGTCCATCCGTCGTCTGTCCTCTGTCCGGGCGCTGTTCGTCGGGTCTGTGGAAATCACGCTAACTTCAAAAAGAACGAAACTAGCTATCGACTTGAAACTTGTGCACAAAGTAGTTGTTATTGATGTAGGTTCGGATTGGTTATTGAAATGCGGCCATTAATCGGGCCCACGTTTACGTATAGCCCCCATATAAAACCGATCGCTCCCCAAAATTTGGCTTGCGGCCAGCCTTCCGGGCCCAGCAAAATTTCATCGCCCGATCCGCGTTGAATTTGGTACGTGGTCTAATGTATACGCGTCTCTAACAACCATGCAAAAATTGGTCCATTATCGGTCCATAATTATATATAGCCCCCATATAAAACCGATCCCAGATTTAACCTCCGGAGCCTCTTGGAGCGGGCCAAAAATTCATCCTATCCGGTTGAATTTGGTACCTTGATTGTTTAGTATACGGTCTCTAACAACCACTGCAAAAATTGGTCCATATCGCCGTCCATTATAAATATATATAGCTCCCATTATAACCAGATCCCCAGATTTGGACCTCCGGAAGCCTTTCTTGGAGGGAGCAAACTTCATTCCTACCCGATTGAAATTTCTGGTACGTGGCTGTTAGTATATTGCTGTCTTCTAACAACCATGCAAAAACTGGCTTCCATATTCGCTCCATAACTTTATATATAGCCTCCCATATAAACCCATCCCCAGATTTTGAACTCCGGAGCCTCTTGAGGTGGCAAAATTTCATCGATCCGTTTGAAATTTTTGGTTCCTGATGTTAGTATACGCGTTCTTCTTAACAGCATTGCAAAAATTGGTCCATATCGCGTCCATAATTATATATAAGCTCCCATATAAACCGATCCCCAGATTTGAACCTGGCAGGCCTCTTGCGATTCAGCAAAATCTCATCCGATCCGGTGTTAGTATGGTCTCTAATCAACCATGCAAAAAAATTGGTTCATATCGCGTCCATAATTATATATCAGCCCCATATACCGATCCCCAGATTTGGACCCTCCGGAGCCTCTTGGAGGGGAAAAATTCCATCCGATCCGGTTTGAAATGTGATACCTTGATGTTAGTATACGCCGTCTTCTAACACCCCAAAAAAAAAAAAAAAAAAAAAATAAATAAATAAAAAAAATCTTGCAAAAATTTGGCGTCCATATCGGTCTATTATAATTTTATATATAGCCCCCATAATAAACCGATCCCCCAGATTTGACCTCCGCGAGCCCTCTTGGAGTCGGGCCAAAATTCATCCGATCCTTGCTCTTGAAATTTTGGGTACCTGATGTTAGTATACGGCCTCTAACAACCATTGCAAAATTCGAGTCCATATCGGTTTATAATTATATATTAGCTCCCATATAAAACCGATCCCGATTTTGAACTCCGCGAGCCTCTTTGGAGAGCAAAATTCATCCGATCCAATTGAAAATTTAGTACGTGGTGTTAGATATTAGTCTCTAACAACCATGCAAAAATTTTGGTCTCATATCGGTTCATAATTATATATTAGCTCCCAATATAAACTGATCCCGCCAGATTTGCCTTCAGGAGGCCTCTTGGAGGATCGTCCCGAAATTCATCCGCATCCATGTTTGAATGTTGGTACATGGTGTTAGGTATTATGGTATTTCTAACAACCATTGCAAAAATTGGTCCATATCGCGTCCATAATTATATATAGCAAAAGTCATCCGATGCTGCTTGAAATTTGGTACATTTTTGTCAATATAGGCCTCTAACAGCCATGCTAACAAATTTGGTCATATCGGTCGCTTTTTATTATTATAAGCGATGACTTATTACACAAAATTGGTCCATATCGCCCAAAAATATCTACCAAAACTTTATTTCCATAGAAAATTTTGTTCAAATTTTATTAATTATAGAAAGTTTTGTCAATACGTTTTATTCCTATAGAAATGTTTGTCAAAATTTTTATTTTCCATTAGAAAGTTTTGTTCACAAATTTTATTTTTATTAGAAAATTTTGTAAAAAATTTATCTTCTGCTTAGAAAATTTTGTCAACATTTTATTTCTATACAAAATTTGTCAAACATTTTTACTTCCATAGAAAATTTTTGGTAACATTTTTATTTCTATTAGAAAATTTGTTGCTCAAGTTTTTATTTCTATAAAAAATTTCTCAAAATTTTATTTTCTATAGAAAATTTTGCTCAAGTTTTCATTTCTAATAGAAATTTTTGTCAAACTATATTTATAATACGCTATTTTATCTGCCTTTTTTTTTTTGTTTAAATTATATACCCCGTAATGGGGCTAACTTACAATTTAGAAGACCAGTAGTATTAAAAAGTTTACGATACCTTGCCCATCGCGCAAGTGTATTCGCAACCCCAAGTAATTCGATTTGTGATGACAGCCTTTAGTTAGACAGTTCCTACGGCCAATCCATGGTGGGAGGTACATAAGATTCGGCCTGGCCGAACATTACGGCCTTATATACTTGTTTTTTTTTTTATTTTTAAATTAATTGCATCAGCTTTCATTTTTTTATTGACTTCAATCTTACTTTTTAATGAAAATTAGTTTTCGGCTAATATTTTTTCTGTGTACATTACGTTAATGGCCAAACCATTATTATACCGCCCCATCTCCATTAGAATAGAAAACGACTTTCTTTTTCTAAACTGACTTTTCCTAACAAACCATCAAATAGATTTTCCATTTTAATTCAAATAAACTTCTATTCTATTCTTTACAAACTCATGGCCACTATTTCTAAAATTTTCATTTTCCATTCCATTGTTGATGTTTGGTCCGCCTCGCCGTTCAACAATGCTTCGTTGGTCAAATATTTATTTATCGTTTCATTCTTGCAATTACTTACAATTCCGTTTCATATGCCGTTATCGCAGTATTAACTTGTTGCGGGAAATTACTGAATATCGACACGTGACATTCCACAACTTCCGCATGTTAAATTTTTCCTTGTGGCCCTCCAAATTCAATCTCACCCAAATATCTCATGCGGAATATGGTTTGATCTTCTTGCAACTGAAGGGGATGCATTCACAATGCCGCCGAGTACGCAAGCATGCATGGGAAAAGAAAATAAAGATATGTTAATTAAAGGAAATAAATATTATTTTATATATGGATAAAAATTCAAGGGTACAATGTATCAAGAAATTAAAAAAAAAATACGATTGAGTCTTCCGTTGAATCATAGTGATCGTTAAGGGAGGTCAGAGTATTTTGTTAAATAAGAAAGCTTGATTAAGAAATTTCTCTTTTATTTTTTCTCTGGAAATTGCTTAAGAACTTTTCGAGTAAGAGAAAAGAGGGAAGAACAATAGTATGTGAGAGAGAGAATAATTGAATGACATGATAATTGTGTTGCCATTTTGACATTTTTGAAGCAAAATTCGGTGATAAAAAAGTTCACTGGCAAAACATCTTCCTTTATGTCCGCTGGTCGAATTTCCCAGGTGAGATCGAACTGACTATAAGAAGCAATGGGAAGTGAAGAGAAGCTTAATCCATAAATTCTAGCGACCTTCGAATTCGAATTTCAATGCCTCCATCGGAACGCCGATCGCCATTTCAGTGAGTAACCGCAGCTACCTTTATTCATGCTTCCCAGAGGAAGCAGAATAATGTAGAATTGGTAGAATGGAGTTCCATTAATAGTCTCCAAGGCAATAATGCGCCAAACTTTATCTCAGCCAAAATATCCCGATGACATCTACAATCCCAAGCACGGTTGCCACTCGAGCCAAAAATAATCTACCAAAATTTTGAGAAAATTCTATCAAAAAACTACCAAACAAAAAATCTTCAATAGAAAATGTTGTCAAAATTGTATTTCTATACAAAATTTTGTCCAAATTTTGTAAAATTTTGTTTCTATAGACAATTTCGTCAAAGTTTTATTTCTATAAAAAATTTGTCAAAATTTTATTTCCATAGAAAATGTTGTCCAAATTTTATTTCTATAGAAAATTTTTTCAAAATTTTATTTCTATAGAAAATTTTGTCAAAATCTCATAGAAAATGTTGTCAAAATTTTATTTCAATAGAAAATTTTGTTCAAATTTTATTTCTATAGAAAATGTCGTCAATGTTTTATTTCTATAGAAAATTTCGTCAAAGTTTTATTTCTATTAGAAATTTGTCAAAATTTTATTCCATAGAAAATGTTGTCAAATTTTATATTCCATAGAAAAAATTTTTAAAAATTTTATTTCTATACAAAATTTTGTCAAAATTTTATTTCTATACAAAATTTTGTCAAAATTTTATTTCTACAGAAAATTTTGTCAAAATCTCATTTCTATAGAAAATGTTGTTAAAATTTTATTTCTACAGAAAATTTTGTCAAAATTTTATTTCTATTTTTTGTGTTGATCTCAGCTTTAAAACCATTGTGTTGACTAAACTACGAGAGTAGCTTTACCAAATAAATTTGACAAATATTCTTTTCCGTTGATAAAGCTACTCTCGTAGTTTAGTCAACACAATGGTTTTAAAGCTGAGATCAACACAACAAATAGGATTGAAGTACAAACTAACAATTAAAAAGAAAACACGAATGAAGTAAGAGGAAGCACGCTCAAAATAAACCCAGCCAACTGCACTCAAATCAATGATTTGATGGTGGCAACGGAAAAGAGAAATGTTTGTTTGAATTTATTTCGGCATAAGCCGGCTATCATAAACCTTTTTTCGGAAGGTTCAAATGTGGTTCACCTTGGGTTTAGTGAACTGCCTGAATTTATTCTGATAATTTGCGTTGATAGTTTTTGCACAAGTAGAGGATTGCTGATGAGGAATGTGGTAATTCCCGAAACGTGCGTCCATCCAAACCATCTTGCAGTCTATAGGGCTTTGCCAAAATAAATTTGACAAACATTCTTTTCCTCCGTTGGTAAAGCTACTCTCGTAGTTTAGTCAACACAATGGTTTTAAAGCTGAGATCAACACAACAAATAGGATTGAAGTACAAACTAACAATAAAAAACAAAACAAAATTTTACTTTCTATAGAAAATTTTGTCAAAAATCTCATTTCTTTTTCTCCAAATTTTATTTCAGAGAACATTTTGTCCCATATTTTATTTTGTCAAAATTTTATTTCTATAGAAAATTTCGTCAAAGTTTTATTTCTATAAAAAATTTGTCAAAAATTTATTTCCATAGATAATGTGGTCCAAATTTTATTTCTATATAAATTTTTTTTTTAATTTTATTTCAATAGAAAATTTTGTCAAAATTTTATTTGTATAGAAAATTTTGTCCATATTTTATTTTTATAGAAAATTTTGTCCAAATTGTATTTATATAGAAAATTTTGTCAAATTTTTTTTCTATAGAAAATTTTGTCAAAGTTTTAGTTTCTATAAAAAATGTTGTTAAAATTTTATTTCCATAGAAAATGTTTGTCCAAATTTTATTTCTATAGAAAATTTTTTTCAAAATTTTATTTCTATAAGAAAATTTGTCAAAATCTCTTTTATAGAAAATGTTGTCAAAATTTTATTTCTATAGAAAATTTTGTCCATATTTTATTTTTATAGAAAATTTTGTCCAAATTGTATTTATATAGAAAATTTTGTCAATTTTTTTTTTCTATAGAAAAATTTTGTCAAAGTTTTATTTCTATAAAAAATTTTTGTTAAAATTTATATTTCCATAGAAAAATGTTGTCCAAATTTTATTTCTATAGAAAATTTTTTTCAAAATTTTTTTCTATAGAAAATTTTGTCAAAATCTCATTTTTATAGAAAATGTTGTCAAATTTTATTTCTATAGAAAATTTTGTCCAATTTTATTTTTATAGAAAATTTTGTTCCAAATTGTATTTATATAGAAAATTTTGTCAATTTTTTTTTCTATAGAAAATTTTGTCAAAGTTTTATTTCTATAAAAAATTTGTTAAAATTTTATTTCCATAGAAAATGTTGTCCAAATTTTATTTCTATAGAAAATTTTTTTCAAAATTTTATTTCTATAGAAAATTTTGTCAAAATCTCATTTTTATAGAAAATGTTGTCAAAATTTTATTTCTATAGAAAATTTGGAAAAATTTCATTTCTATAGAAAATTTTGTTAAAATTTTATTTCTATAGAAAATTTTGTTAAATTTTATTTCTATAGAAAATTTGTTAAAATTTATTTTCTATTAGAAATTTGTCCAAATTTTATTCTGGAGAAAATGTTCGTCAAAGTTTTATTTCTAATAGAAAATTTTGTCCAAATTTTTTTTTAGCAATTTGTCCAAATTTTATTTCTATAGAAAATGTCGTCAAAATCTCATTTCTATAGAAAATTTTGTGAAAATCTCATTTCTATAGAAAATTTTTTCAAAATTTAGTTTCTATAGAAAATTTTGTCCACATTTTATTTCTATAGAAAATTTTGTCCATATTTTATTTTTATAGAAAATTTTATCAAAATTTTATTTTAGCAAATTTTGTCAAAATTTTATTTCCTATGAAAAATGTTGTTCAAATTTTATTTCTATAGAAAATTGTTCAAAATTTTATTTCTTCTAGAAAATTTTGTTCCAAATTTTATTTTTATCAGAAAATTTTTTCAAAATTTTATTTCTTATAGAAAAACTTTGCCCAAATTTTATTTCTATTAGAAACATTTTTTGCTCAAATTTCATTTCTATAGAAAATTTTGCTTCAAAAATTTTTGTTTCTATAAGAAATTTGTCAAAGTTTTATTTCTCTAGAAATAATTTTGTCCAAATTTTTATTTTTATAGAAAATTTTGTCAAAATTTAATTCTATAGAAAATATGCTCAAAAATTTTTAATTTCTGCTAGAAAATGTCGTTCAAATCACCAAAAAATTTGAAGCAAAATTCTACCAAAAAACTACCCAACACAAAAATATCTTCAATAGAAAATTTTGTCTCCAAATCTTATTTTCTGTAGGAAATGTTACGTCAAAATTTTATTTATATTAAGAAAATTTTGTTCCTAATTTTATTTCTATGAGAAAATGTCGCCTCAAAAATATTATTTCAATATGATAATTATTTTCAAAATTTTATTTCTATAGAAAATATAGTCAAAATTTTATTTTGATAGAAAATTTTTGTCAATTTTATTTCTATAGAAAAATTTTTGCCAAATTTTATTTCTATAGAAAAACATTTGTAAAATTTCTTATTTTCAAATTAGAAATTTTGTCCAAATTTAATTTTTTTTGCAACATTTTGTCAAAATTTTATTTTTATGGAAAATTTTGTAAAAATCTACCAAAACATAAAGAATTCTATCAATCTAACAGTAAACGGTAACAAATCTACCGTCTTTGGTAGCTTACTACCAACTGTGACAACCGTGATCCGAAGACATTCAGGGATAAAACATAAAATTTTGGAATCGGTTTAGATTTGTTCGATTTGACTAGCTTTGGGATGAAATATGGCCTGTTGGAATATACATGATTTCCGGTCCAAAGGTTTGTATGTCCAAGGTTTCAATACTGTCTTTAGGACATTTTCTCGATAATATTGGGAATTTATTTTGACCCCACGATCGATGAATAGGAGCGATCATATTACCGTCGACAGCGCTTGAGGTTTGGTCTCCAGTCGAAGGTGTAAATTTTCACCTGACCTCTTTGGCAAGTAAATCCGATTATTTTGTTAGTTCACAAAGCTCATTGGAGGAAATCAAATTCGGTTAACTGGCCTTTTTCGTGCAAGCGAAACCAATCCTTGGCTTTTTCCAGTCTATCTTGTTTTGGTGCATCGGTGAGCTCTTTTACTTTATGGAACTTCAATGGCTTTAGTACAAGCTAATTTTTCAATATATGTCGAATCCGTGCAGCTAATTTTCCACAAAATATAAAATATAATTTTCCAACAAAAACTTCTCCATTGCTCCAATTTAAAATTTCTCTGGCTCTCTCTCTCTCTCTCTTGCTGCCTTCCAGTAAGAATTTGGGATAATTATCAAAAATCGTTATACCCACAGGGCTATCTTAATACAGTGATGGGCAAAGAGACTACGCGGCGTTTGCTCTTACTCTCCAAAACGTTTTCTGTGTGGAATTCATAAGGAGTATTAGTAATGAAAGGGTCTTTAAATAGATTATTAATTTAACAAATTAGAAAACTTAATATCGAAGTAAATTTCGTTTTTACTTAATTCCAAATTCAATTAAAAATCTCTGTCTGTCAATCACTGTCTTAATACCAAACCTAATGTAATTAAGGCAATGGTTCTTGATAAACAAAACAACAAAAGGGACCCAAATAAACTGCCCCTCTCTTTCTGACTTTGGCCACTTACGTTTTTAAGAGCATCTATTATACCATTCTCTTCAAAACTACGTATGCGTAACGTATCACATAACGGTCGATCACGATAAGTACATTGACGTTGCAGCACCGATAATTGTATTTGTAGCTCTTCCATACGGGCAGAAGCTTCTTGAGAGATTTTCAAGGCTCTTCCAACGGTCTCTTGTAGCATTAGAACACGATAGATAAGTTCAGCATTTGCTAAAATTTAAAAACAGAAAAGAAAATTATAAGTCCTTGATATTTTGTTATTAAAATAAATCATTTAAAGATTTTGCCAATATATGGAGCTTAAAAAACGTGTATGACTTATGAGCCCAATATATTTATTCTTCTTTTTTCTCTCTCTCTCCACAATGAATATTCAATCAATATTTTATTGGAAATGAACTGTAAAAATACTTGAATTATAAGTTTTGATGCCCTCTACAAGCTGTCTCTGTGTCATTTTAGTAGGTCATCTATGTATTGCTTTCTTTATCCTTCGTAAATTGATTTATTTTTTTCTTGTATTTATGTGTGAGTATGGAAT
>PGFW01022064.1:0-10489 GCA_003123925.1 Haematobia irritans
GAGAGATAAATGGAGTGAAGAGAACCACCGAAGCCGTTCACGAAACTGCCCAGGCACATCCCGAAAATATGCACCTGTTTTGGTACTTGTTGGTTGTTATCGCTGGTGGAATCACTTTGGGACCGTTATTTTTCAAAGATGGCTGTTGGAACGCCAACGGTACCCGGGAATGGGCGATCGCCTATCGTTCCGATGCTAACAAACTTTTTGGTTGCCAAAAATTGGGGAGAAACTGAACTTTGGTTTGACAATGTGCGTTTTCAACAAAGGGGGATGGCGGCTACATGCGCACACAGCTCGCGATTCTTATGGCCATTTTGAGGAAGAGAACTCGGGAGACAATTCATCTCAAGAAATGACCGCGTAAGTTGGCCCACCAAGATCATGCGGATTTGCACCTTTAGACTTTTTTTATGTTTGGGGCTACGTCAAAAAGTCTAAGCTTACAAATAGCCAGCACACTATTCCAGCTTTTGGGGGAGACAACATTTCCCGGGGAAGAAATTCGGGCTAATTCCGCCGAAATGCTCGAAAGTTGCCCCAAATTGGACTTTCCCCGAATGGACCACCTAAGACGCCCAGAACCGCGGTTCAACTTAAATGAAATTATTCTTCAAAACATGTAAATGTCATGGACCAAATCTTAACGTTTCAATAAAGACCGATGGAGTTTTGCAATTTATACGTTCTTTTTAAAAAAAAAGTTTATCAAGCTCCTTAACAAATCACCACCTTTATGTATTGCCCCGATTTTCGACAAATGGATTTTTTGGTCACGGTTGCCCACTTTTTTTGACTAAAGCCCGATCGTCGCCAAATTTAGCACAAAATAATAATCTCTCTGTATCACCCTTTTAAAGTCTGAAAATTTCATCCGAAATCGGTTCAGATTTATGATATTAGGTTCCATATATATGTATTGCCCGATTTGTCAAATATAGTCATAAAACCCTTTTTAATCCAACCGAACTTACTCAAAGTTGCGCGAAATGCTAAAAGTCTATAGCACTTAGACTTATCATGTGCAAAAAAATCATCGAAATCGCGTTAGATTTACTATAGCTCCCATAATATGTCACGCCCGATCTTTCTAAATAAAATAAAAAACGTCAATTGAAACAAATAATACAATGTTCTGTACTAAAATTTTCCAGAAGGAGCGCGAGGCGGAGCGCTGGACGGAAGACGAGCGATTTTTTTTTTCTCGCGAGCGGCAGTCGAGAGCGGAGCGCGTTTTTTTTCTCCGGAGCGGGAGCGGAGCGGAGCGAAAAAACAATGGACCGCCCTCCGGATCCTGTGTTTCATCCCATGACGATATAGATTTCAATTTTACAGTTACACTCGATTGTTGCTGTATATATTTAATTTTTGTCTAAATCGGTTCAAATTCAACATTCATCCACCATATACGGAATATAAGACATTATATACTCACAAACAAAATTAAGGATTGGAATGTATCAAAAATTTATGGTCCCACAATATGTCTGCAAGGTCGGCTATAATATATTATTATCCAGGAGTTATCTCGGAGCTCGAAGCTCGATCGACAACACAGCCCTCGGTTCCCAATTGCAAAAATGGTCTTTTAGTGCTATACGAAGTTTAAGATGGGGGCGTTATTAGTTAATAACGTACGCAAACAATATTAAAGTCAAGAATTTTTTCTCAACCATAATAATTCCATTAACTAAAATAGAGCTAAATTGAAATATAGGGTTCACATTTTTTTTGAGTGTTCACCAAAATTTGCCACTTTTGTTTTAATTGAAAGAATATATGGTGCTTTATCTACATCTGAATCGATTTTGATGAAATTCGACACAGCTAGGTTGTATACTAATTCGCTGTGCAAACTGAAATCAATTTAAATAAAAATAAATGTAAAATATGAACTTCAGCGAACTTCAGTACAAAACATAGCCATATTCGGAGTTTTTATTCACGTTCTAGGCGTGATAAGTCTTTTGATTTTTGTTATTAGTAATGATTAAAAACATTAATTAATTTCATTAAAGATTAAAATAAAAAAAGAGATTGGAAAAAAATATAATGAGTGGGTATAAGGGTGTATCGTGTCCCAAAATTTGGTCAGAGGGAAAAACGCGTGTAAATCGGTGAAATTCGTTATATTAAAAAATCAAATAAATTTCTTTTTTCAAGTTCAATTAGTATAAAATTCAGAAAAAATATTCAGTTAGGCTTTCGCTTTTTCCAAATCTGATGCCGGCTCACGCTTGACACCTGCATCAGAATTTGTAACAGCCACGCTTGTCCACCTTCTTCGCCGCAGAAAAGCCAGTTTGCCTTGAAACTGCTGCTCGTCCCTTAGCAGTATTCTTTTGGTCTTCTTTAGGTTCCGCTTGACCAATAGCCCAGTATTTTCTCAATTGGGTGGGAGTCTGGCGTGTTGGAGGGTTCTTTGTCCTTGGGAACCACCTGTCACCTTGTTGGCGGCGTACCACTCCATGGCCTTTTTACGTAATGGCAAGATGCCCAAATCCGGCAACAAAACAGTACGGAACCACCGTGTTTTCTTCAGGAAAGGCAGCAAGACGTTTATTCAAACACTCTTTCACGTAAATTTCTTGAGTATGACAGTCCCGGAAGCTATGAAAATGCTGCTTTTTAAGCCACAGGTACAGATGACTTGCCAAACCAGAGATTTCTTTGGCGAACTTTGACAGTTTTATGTGCTTGAAAATATCCTTGCTACCCTTTCCCGCTTCTCTTTTGCCGTATAAAACTCCTGTCCGCCGGAAGCTGCTTGTAGTCGGCTTTGACGTAGGTTTCGTCGTCCAATCTACCACGCAGTCAAACTTCGTCACAATCGTCGGGTACAGCCTCCGGGATCGCGCTTTGGCCGTCGTATTTTGTTTATCATCGCGATTTGGAGTCACTACCTTCTTTGTAAGTCGATAGTCCGGCTCGTTTTTTTTGGACTCGAATGCACGTTGTAGACGATACACCCAGCTTAGTTTGCGGCATCTCAGAGAGAGAGGTTTAGGGTTTTCGCTTGAAACTACCGGCAACTCTCTTTGTCGTCTCAGCGGCTTCCGCGTTTTTCGATATCCCCCCGATCCAGATCTTCCTGCTGTCCGACAACGTTCCCCAAACATTACATATACATTTGTAACGTTGATTTGGCAACTTCTTAGCGATTTTACCAGCTTTGCGTGCCAGAGCTCGGATTTTCTCGCGATGCACGAGCTCTCTTGTTGGACGCATTTTGACAACTGAAGTGTGAATTCCCACAATCAAAATAATAGAGCAACATCTAACACACACATGACACCTTCAAAAATGAGGTGTTTCCAGTTTTTAAAATGCAAAATTGAAAGAAATATCTCCAGTTTATATTGAACCAAATTTTGAACCGTATCACCCTTTATTAGTTACTAAAGCAAATTGAAAATTAATCAATTTAATATTCCAATATTAAATATTTCGTAAAATTCATGTTTTTTCAGCATTACGGAGTAGTTAGTGTAAGAAACGCGTGTTTCAACGTTACCCCGAGTGCACTGTATTGATATTTTATTTTTGTTATATTTTGAAGAACTATAAATAATAGTCTTCGAAGCCAATGAGTATATAAAAAAATTTTGAGTTTATCGAGGCCTTTTACCATCACTGTAAAAAATGCAGATGTAAAAAAAATAAACCAATCAAAATCAATTTTTTTAACACCGCCCACCCGAGATGGTTAAAAAAGAACAAAAGAAGTTCGGTCTTTTTAGAAACGATAAACCGATCTTAAAAAAAACTGGTTTTTTTGATCACTCTAGTGTAAGTTGAGGCGAAAGATAATATATTGGAGCTTATCTAAATTTCAGACCGATTTCAATCATCAATTTGTCAACATATTGAATGCAAATTTAAGCACATCGGGGGTAAAGTTGTCTGTTTCTGTAACACATACAAAAATGCACATCGGCCGAAAGATATATATGGGAGCTAATCTAATCTTGAACAGATTTGGCTGATGTAATCAGAATGGACGAAATTTTGAAGATGATGTTTGATAAACACCCCATATATGACCCATCGTGATAACTATATAATGACAGCTACAGACTAAAACTGAAACCAATGATCAATAGAGATACTGTCTTTGACCAAAATACGAGACCCTATGCTCAAATGGAGACAAATTGGAACCGTAAACTGCGAATCTGTACTCGTTGCACACAAAAAATGAAATGAGCAGACCAACAAGACGGGCGTTACAGAAATCGAACTAGAATGTTAAATATAAGACAATTTCTATACAAACGATTGGTCTACGCTCTTTAGACTGAACCTTGCTGCGCGTCACGTACAAATGCACAACCCACTTAATTATAACCCCTATGTAGAACAGTATGGTGAAGAAACATAAAAATTATTATGCAAAATTTTCAACGAAGATTTCTCTTTAAATCGATGTTGCTTTTTGTATTGTATTTTGAAATGGTATTTAAGAAGATATTCCTGCTGCCAGTGGCAATACCATCTATGTATGCGCTCTATTTTCTCCTCCTAAATATCATCAACATAAACTTTTTTTTTTTTTTTTTATATTGTATTAGCGAAATAATGAATCTCTGCTTTTACTAGTTTATGTAATTTAAGAGCCACAGTAAATTTTATTTACGAAAAATTGGGCACAAGTGTTCTTAAGACTCAATTATTTTTAACATACCATTATTTTAATGACCTTACTCACTGTAAAGACCATGGCAGACTTAAAAGCAAAATTAACCGAAAATTTAAGGTCAAGAGTACCAGAAAATTATTGAGGGAGAATATGAATCGGCACTCTTGTAGCTTTCGCATAATCACTGATCCTTCGCTTCTTATGCGTATCAATCTGTAATTATGATCATCATTTAATTATGAACAAAATCTTTAGTATCTCACCAGTACTTGATAATGGCCCATTTAGAAATTGAATATATTATTATATGGGAGATGCAAGTTAGCTATAATTATAGAAAAAAATGTCATCATTATCGATATGTCAAAGGGGAATATGGGGTAGCTGTGGTATAACATCTTGGATAGAGAAAAATAAAAAAACAAAAAACATAAACATAAGCAACAATTCCAACTTGGATTTGTGCTTGGCAAATTATTAACCAAGTATTACGCCAGGTCGTAAATCTTATGTACCATCCAACCATGGATACAGCTTAAAAGTTTTTTGAAATTAAAAGCTGCATATTTGATAACAGTAAAGTCAGATCGATTCATTAGTCGCACGTATTCCTCGGCATAGGATTTTTTTTTTAAATTTTTGTTGTTGATTTTAGTAAACATTTTTTACGGAATTTACTGGCGTAAAGTTCAAACAGTGATTAAATGTCACTTAAGGCAACCTTGTGTGGCAGAAAGTGATAAACTAAACGATTATGGCAATTAGCAACAGACAAACAGGCTCAATAGAAGACAAAAGTTTAATTTATTTTTAGTGATTCTACCAGTTTAGAAATTTTTTATACAATCCACCATAGGATGGGGGTATATAAATTGGCATTCTTTTGTAACAACAATCGAAAATATTGCTCTAGAGACCCATAAAGTATATATATTTGGGTCGTGTGGAAAATTACTGAGGCGATCTAAGGCATCGTTTGGTTGAAATCACCCTACACTACCGAACGAAAACAAGCTATCGACTTGAAACTTGGGCAGGCAAGTTTGTTGTTATTTGATGTAGGTCGGACGTATTTGGCAAATGGGCCATATTCGGACCACTTTTACGTTTAAACCGACGCTCAGAATTTGGCTTCGGAGGCCCTCTGGACGCGAGCCAAAATTCATCAAACCAGTTGAAATTTGGTACATGGTGTTGAGTATATGGTCTCCTAACAATCATACAAAAATTGGTCCAATTCGGTCCGTAATTATATATAGCCCCTAAAACCGATCCCGACAGATTTGGCTTGCGAAGGCGCCTCTAAGAGTAAGCAAATTTCATACCGATCTGGCTGAAATTTTGGTAACCGGTGTAGTGGTATGGTCTGTAACAACGATGCAAAAATTGGTCCACGATCGTCTATTGTCATACTCGTATATAGCCCGCATATAAACCGATCCCAGATTTAGCTTGCGACCTCTAAAAGAAGAAAGAAAATATCTTCCCATCCACTGAATTGGTACATGGTGTTAGTGTGTGGTCTCTAACAACTATGCCAAAATTGGTCTACATCGGTCCCTAATTATATATAGCCCCCATATAAACCGATCCCCAGATTTGACCTCCGGAGACTCGTGGATGAGAAAAATTCATCCGATTCGGTTGAAATTTGGTACGTGGTGTTTAGTATATGGTCTCTAACAACCATGCAGAAGATTGTCCATTATCGGTCCATAATTATATGTAGCCCCCATATAAACCGATACGCCCGAAATTTAAAATCGCCGAGCTTGCTTGGAGGAGCAAAAATTGATCGCGATCAGGTTTGATTTGGTACGTTTGTTAAAAGTTGGTGGCTAACAATCATGGCCAAAACTAGTCCCATATCGGTCTTTAGTTATATATATGGCATTCCAAATAAAAAATTTCCAAAATTTTATTTCTATAGAAAATGTCAAAATTTTATTTATACCCAAATTTTGTCAAGATTGTTATTTCTAAAGAAAATTTTTGTTCAAATATTTTAATTTCTATAAGAAAATTTTGTCAAATTTTATTTCTAAAGAAAATTTTGTCAACACTTTTATTTCTATAGAAAATTTTGATTAAACTGAATTATATACGTATCATAGGATGGGGGTATATTAACTTTGTCTTCCGTTTGTAACACATCGAAATATTGCTCTAAGACCCCCATTCTGAAATTTGGTACATGATGTTGGTATATGGTCTCTAAAAAAACCATGCAAAAATTGGTCCATATCGGTCCTTAATTATATATAGCCCCCAATATCAAACCGATCCCGCAGATTTGGCTTGTGGACCTTTAAGAGAAGCATATTTTCATCCGATCCGGCTGAAATTGTGGGTGGCATGATGTTTGGGTATTGGTCTCTAACAATCATGCAAAAATTGGTCCAGCATCAGTCCATAATTATATATAACCCCCCCCCCATATAAACCGCAATCCTCAGAGATTTGGGCTTGCGGCCTCAAAGAGAAGCAAATTTTCATCGCGATCCGGCTGAAATTGGTAACAGCTGATGTTGGCATAATGGTCTCTAACAACCGTGGCAAGAAAGTGGTCCATATCGGTCCATATATAGCCTCATATAAAACGTTCTCGCGATTTAACCTCCGAGCCTCTTGGAGGACGGCAAAAATTCCATACCGAATCCGGTCAAAATAGGAACTGGGGTTAAGTATATTGTCGCTAACAAACCATACCAAAATTGGTACGCAATACTACAAAAATTGTCTATAAATCGGTTCATAATCATGGTTGCCACTCGAGCCACAAATTAATCACCAAGATTTTTATTTCTATAGCGGGAAATTTGTCCAAATGTTTAATTTCTTATAGAAATTTTTGTTAAAAAATTTATTTCTGTAGAAATTTTTTGTCAAAATTTTGCTTTCTATAGAAATTTTGGTTTCAAATTTTTATTTTTTATAAGAAAATTTTGTGAAATTTTATTTCTATAGAAAATTTGTTAAAATTTTATTTCTGTAGAAAAGTATTTGTCCAAAATTTTTATGTCAAATTTTATGTCAAACTAAATTATATACGTATTGGATGCGATCTTTTTGTTGACTTTAAAATATACCCCGTGTTTAAGTTCAATATCGTTTATTTAGTTTGGTTCAATTATATAATCGTTTTTTAAGGTGTAATCCCGCCGTTAGGAATTTGTCTACAACCTTCTCTGCCTTTCGGTACGAAAATATAGGACATTTTCTAACGTCAAAATGGTCATCAACCCCCGCCTTTCGGCATCCCAGGCTTTTTGTCATTCACTTTTGAGACCTCTCGCTCTTTCTACGAAAGGTAAATATTGTTTGAACGACAATAATTTATTAAAATAAAGCCCATACATTTTTGGTTCAAATTCTAAACAGTGCTTTTTATTTCTTTTCATAACTTTTAATGCCACGCGATTCATCTGTCGCATTCGAGCGGCGAATATTAATTTGGAAAGAATAATTCGCTCATTTTTATTTCTTCCCTCCGAAGGCAAAGGCTACGCAATCAACAACAACATACAACAAAACAACAACGATTCGACGATCACCATCCATCTACGAGCATTTTCAATTTATTAACACAAATATTTTTAATTATCAAACAAACCAAGGTATGTACTTGTCAGTGATAATAAAAAAGTGAGCCATATCCTTCGGTGTAAATATAAATAAAACGAATAAACACTCGCCTACGGTCGCTTAGTACAAACTCGTATTTTATATCGGTTTGTACAATTAAATCTCTATCGAGAAAAAATTAAATTATCCGTCGGTCTTTAATAACCGGTTACATTTGTCATAAAGTGTTGAAAAGTGCGTTTAATTCACTTTGTTTTCGTCGCAAATATTCCTACGTCAAAGTTGAAATATCAATTCGCTGTATTTCTCCATTTGATTAGCATTCATATTGTTGTGTTTTTCATTTTTGGTTTTGATTGCTTCGATCGGCAATATGAAAAAACAAAAAACAATTGATTGGTTGTTAAGCATTGGTTGCCAATAGCATCAATAGTATAAGTGTTATACAGTTGCCTGTTCAAGCTTGCTATAGAACACGTACGCACACAAGGTGTTACATCCAACCATACGTTCGAACTGCATACACGTTGGTTTAATTAGCGTGGGTCCGCCTTACGGCGCGAAATTATAAAAATAAAATTTTTTGCAAAGTTCATATTGAGAAAAGTATTTATCTGTTGATTCTACGGATATCGTCGTTTACATATTATCGTTCGTGTTACGTGGTAGTGTGACCTAACGGTCGTCGACTATAAACAATAAAATACAGTATTATTTATATATTATATTATCGTAATTATGACATATTTGAGTTTTCCACGAAACTTTTTGATTTTATTATTAATTGTTGTTTGTTGACCTTAAACTGTTTCGTAGTGTGCATCTTACAGTCCGTTGCACTACAATCGGTTCAAAGTTGACATTTTACCAATTTAAAGTTTCACGACTTTTCTTGTCTTGTAATTTATTGCCATTGTAAGTGATATTCACGATACACTTGCACAAATTTTGTGTATCTACTGTAGCACTGGGAGAAATTGAAAATAATATATACACTGAGAAACTCTCCGAAATATATAAAATTTTCAATTTTTTCAGCAAATAATTCGCCACGCGAAAATTATTCTTGTATTCTACGATAGCACTGAAATATTGTTTGTAATTCACGATATAACACTTGCAAAAATGCTTTTGGTAGCACAGGTAACACTGGAAAAAATAATTGTAATATTTTCCAAATAAAGATTTTTGCATGATATTTCGCCAACGGCGAAAAAGGGTTCTTGTATTTACGATACACTGGAAGAAATTTTTTCTTTACGTTGTTTTCATAACACTTGGAGAAATTTTTTTCGCCAATATTTTACAAAAAAAAGTTTTGAAATACTTATAAAATTTACCTTACAGAGCTAATGTTTAGCTGGTAATTTCCAATAATGTGAAGGAAATTGGTGTATCGACGATAGCACTGGTAAAAAATGTTGTACTCCGTACACGGTGAGAAATTTTCTGATCTCATTTTTTGTGTTTTTGTGTAAATTACGTTACGTTGGTTCAGCGATTTGGTGGTACTTTCGTACACGTGCGAAAAATATTGTGATGTTGACGATGACACATTTCGCATACTACTTGAAAAAAAACTGCATCTTTTCATTTTTGTTCGACGAAAATCGAAGTAGCGTTTGGATCGATTTAATACTCTTTTCGAGAGAATTTGGACATCACGTGTCAATTTTTTCGCCCTTTAAATTTTCCAGTACTTTTTCATAATGACTACTACACCACTTACTGCCTTCACAAGAGCAACTGACGCAATAGTCCGATTTGAAGCGAAGTTTCACAGTTTGCGAGACAATGATCTCACCGCCTGATATAAGACTAGAATGTCATGGCTTGCCGAGGCTAAGTCATTGTGGATAAGGTTAAGGGATTATTCGACGGAATGTCTTGACTTTGTTTCCTACACAGCAGCAACGCCATCCGAGGCAAGCCCTGCTGACGGCAAAATATGATGTGGCTTATAATTGTTACTTGAATTGCCATGGAGTCAATTCACAAGGTAAATTGATGCACTAACGTGCACCATCCAAGCATCTGTTAAATCGCCTGGTTGGAGGACCCAAAACATCTCTTTGAATGTTTTCGTCAATAGGTCCGATGACTCACACAGTTCTTCCATTAGCTCTAAAAGGGAGACAATAGTTCCTCTGCCATAGTCTCAGTCTAACGCCTTGTGATATAGAATGTTTTTGACGGCGATTTTCTCAATTGGCCAACATTTAGAGATTTCTTTCAGCAGCGGTATACATTAACAATAGCCGACTT
>PGFW01022069.1:0-10677 GCA_003123925.1 Haematobia irritans
GTGTATGCAAGGCGGGGCATGCTCACCATTGCACCACGGTGGCTCCCTCTGCAAGTCTTGGTTCGGACGTCTTAGATCCCTCTGTACGGGTTTGTTGGAATGACTTGCATCTGTGTAGAAGATTCAATGAATTTGTTTATTTTACATTGTAATCGATATTAATCGAGTATTGAATTCAATGAATTTGAAGACTGAATGTCCTTTGTTTTTTTTATTATTTTGTGACGTAATATTTGAGACTTCAATGTGATATGAATATGGTTTCTTTTGATCTCATTTAGTTGTTTACACCAATTTGTCAAGCTCTTGGTTTTTGGTTCAATTTCAATCAGTTTGTTCATTGATAGTTCGTGTGTGTGGCATGTGGAGTGGAGTTGTATGATCAGTCGTAGGCTTGACTTCGAAATTATCGCTGGATTCTTTATTATTTTTATTTTTTCAGATTTGTGATTATCCAAGAACTATAGACCCAGAAACACAGAAAAAATCCAATGAGAAAAAAAAACAAAGATACTAACCATACTCCAACTGTGTAAAAATTTTGGTTTAAGTAAAAATGAATGTTTTATTTGATGGTAGTGTTAATTAGCGCACAGAAATAGTCAGTTAAACATGAAGGGATGTTTTATATTGGAGAACGATGGGGATGTTTTATATAGGAGAAGCAGATATTGTTAAGTGTTATTTCTGTAAAGTTGAAATATACGCCTGGAAACAAACAGGTGACCCATTATCCGAACATCACGTTGCAGAAATTGTTTCACCAAAACGCTAGTATTTGCCCAAAAATTATAGCTAAAAATAGCTAGAAAAAAACAATTTTTTTTGTATAAAAGTCACATTTTGATTGAAATTTAATAACAAAGGCTTTATTTCACTTAATAAGCATATTATTTTAATTGTATTCATTTTAATTCTACTTCTGTGAGACTGTAACAATATCTAAGTCATATTAGCTCTGTTTGCGTACTCGATACATTTTGATTACTATCACACATTTTAACTGGAAGTCCTTCGTTTACATTTCCCCGTAAAACCTTTTTCCCAGTAAAACTTGCAATTATCAAGCTGTTAATCTATAACAAATCCAATGTGCGATATATTGCACGAAGCCACAGTAGAAGTGGCTATTTAGAAATAATCCAATATATTTTCGTTTTAACCGATGAAATTAGTATAAATTCGTGAAAGTTGTACACTTCTCCTAATTTTATCGAAGAGAATAAACCCCATTCTTACTGTTTTGCAGTTATACTGAATAACTTTTGATGGAAAAACACTAGAACACGTATTGTTGTCAATAAATTTCGAAATGTAAATCCATTCGCATTAAATAAATAGGCAAGATTTTTTAATCGCGGTTTTAAAAATGTTTGATCCTATCAAATACGATATTTTTATTTTGTATTTTTTTGATGTTAAAAAAATAATACCAGCATTCAAAACTTTAATTTCCTTAATCAATTCTCAAAGATTTTGTACACAATATGATTTTTGGTATTGATTTCGCAGTCAAATATTTGAATTTATTAGTTTTTTTTTCTAGGCTTTTCTTCGAGAGCTATCGAAGTGCTTTTTAAAAACGTCGCATAACGACAACTTAAATATTTCCAATTTCAGACTCCACTTCAATGTAGAAAATTATTCTATGTTATAATAGGTGGGCTGATGAGTCCCGGTCTTGACACATAGATGGCGTCGCTAGTATCGTAAATGCATAATTAAATTTTTATATAGTTACCAACCTTCAAATTGATTCGTGTCAAAATTTGACGGTCTGTAAGTCAATTAAGTTTTGTGAACAGGCAACTTTTTTATTGTGAAATAAAAAAAATTAAAAAAAGGAATTTCGTGTTTTGATAAAATTACTGCTTTTTTCTGAACGGGAATAATACGGTGGCAAGCAAAAAACTTGCTTTGATAATTAGTTTCGGGACTCTGCCCAAGGAAATCAACAATATTGATTGTATGCAAAAATTCCAGCGCGGTGAAATGGGCACGGAAGGACGGTGAACGCAGTGAACGCCGAAAGAGGTGGTTGACGGACGAAAAACATCAAAAAAACCCACAAATGATTTTTGAATGACCGGTAAAATGAAGTTGATTCGAGATAGCAGCAGGCCTTAAAAGATAATCAAAGGAACGTGTTGGTCATATTTATTCATCAATATATTGGATATGGGAAGTCTGTGGCAAAATGGGGTGGCCGCGGCGAGCTCACATTTGAACGGCAAAAACAACAACGTGGTTGATGGATTCTGAAGCAGCGTGTTTGCAAGCTAGTTAACGTCGTTAATACACCCGAGTTTTCCGTGCGATATGTGCCAATGGAATGAAAGCATTGGCTCCATCACCTACACTTCTGAGTCCCTAATCGACTGTCGGCTGATCGTGACAGCGACCGGTGAAAGCCGTCCTGGGGATAGCGTGAAAAGATTTCAATAAAGCTCGCGCTGGCAAAGTAATGGCCTTCTTGTTTTTTTGGGATGCCGCTATGGAATATATTTTTATCGATATATCTTGAGAAGGGAAAAACCATCAAAACAGTGACTATTATATGGCGTTATTGCGAGCGTTCTTGAAGGTCGAATCGGGCAAAACGGTCCCCATTATGTAAGCAAGAAAAAGTGTTGTTCCACCAAGAACAACGCACCGCTGCCCACAAGTCATGAGAACGCATGGCAAAATTCATGATTGGCTTCGAATTGCATCCCCACCCACCATATTCTCGCAGATCTGGCGCCCGCAGCGAACTTTTTTTTGTTCTCCAGAGCTCAAAAAGGATTGCTCGCTGGATGCTGAAAAAATTTTGGCTGGCAAGAAGTAGGTGATCGCCGAAACTGAGGGCCTATTTGAGGCATAAACCGGAGTATCAAAAATTGTATCAAAAAATTGGAAGGTCGTTATAAATCGTTGTATGCAGCTTCTTGAGAGGGAAACTTAATAATAAAAACGAAATGACAAAAATAGTGTTTCTTTAGACCGGGACATTATTCAGCAACTGACGTACTGAAAAAACATTCGTATATTTTTGAACAGCTTTTATGGTTTGTGGTTCAGATACAAAAACTCCACAAATTTAAACACTATTTCATCAATTTTAAGAATTTTTTAGAGTTGACCATAGCCTTATTTCAGTAAAGATACCCATTTTAAGTTAAATCACTTAACTATAAGGACAAAACGACTTTATCGGCTTTTGGACAAGGAAAACAAAGTTTATATGAAAAAATCACAATAATTATAACCAAAATTCGCGTTCGTATCTTAAGAGAAGTGAATCTTGGTCTCACGACAATATTTCAATGTACAAGCAATTCACATCTACTATTTAATTTAGTATTTATTAGTAATATCATAATAACTTGAACAATATTATAATAACATAAAAAATGATAAACGAGTCAAATGCTAATATCCTAATAATGATACTGACAGTTATCTAAGGAATTTGTATGGTAATAGTAGACTTACAGTTTACGATAACTTTTATGAATATGAGGAAAAAACTTTACAACAAGGTGTATTTGCTGCAAAAATGCCCGCATAGTGGCTGGAGTCATTATTAATGTTTCAATTGAGCTTTGAAATATGTGGAAAACCTTATTCTGGCAGTAAGGCTTAGAAAAACGCCGTTTCATCCATATTTCAATAAAACACTTCGAAACATAAAAAAACACCAAAAAATAGGCTAAAAGGGTCCATGAAAAAGCAGGAATAAAAACTAAGCTAAATGCATTTTTTTCCGCTAAACGACTTCAAAAAAAGCCAAATCTAGCGGGAAAATAACTAAATTGGCAACGCTGCTGAACATCTACGTTTATCAATAAATTGTCCTTTTATAAGGCGATGTACGACTAACAATGTACCTATAAATTCTACAGAACTCAATCAAGATGTTACCTACAATGGGATGCGATACATGTGGTACGCATGATTTTAATATAAAACGAAGAGTGACTAGTAGCAAGAGGAAATTGTGCTGCCCAACTTTGTTTTATTGTTGATTTAAGACATACTATCAATAAAGCTTGAATGAAAAAAAATAGAATTTGTTTTATTATATATTTATTTAGTTCATGACCAAGTCTTGAATTTTCTCTAGATAAACAAATAGCTTTGATTTGATGATGATTTCAACAACAAAGCTTTGAAGAAACCTATTCCATGGAGGCGCACAGGACTATGTGATTGTTGGGTGAGTTGAATCGATAGTTCTCATTCTGAGGGAGGATGATATTTGCTGAAGAGGTTCAACACATTGACCGATGAAGCCAACTGACGTTTATGTTCGGGAGAATTCTCAATATTCAGAAAACCGCTTTCAGAAGAAGAAAATTATCTAAGTACATTGAGGTTAAAACAATGTTCGTCTGCAGACGCTTTTAACATATATAGGGTATTGACAAATGTATTATAAAGAGGAATAACAAATAAATAAAGGTTTTTATAAATAAAAATTATTCAATTTTTTTTTAACTTTACATTAACTTTTTGGAAAGACTTGTGGATTAGAAATGCCGCATGGTCGGTTATGCACAACGCAAACGTTGATAGCACATATGTTCTTTTAGAGTTGTGTCAGTGAACTTGTTGAGCATCGAAGTTTATGCTGTTGTTTAGTTTTATGTTTCTGTAGATTGCTTACGTATACTTGGCAAAGCGCATGGTTGCGTTCCGTCTCAAATCCTTCTGTATAGGTTCTTTCCAATGACTTCTATATGTACAGAAGATTCTATTAATTTGTTTATTTACATTACAATACATAATAATCGAGTATTGAATTCAATGAGGTTAATTTCAATGTTGTGGTTCTTTTTTAATTTCGAGATATTTCAGTTTGCAAAAAATATATATTGTTTAAGAAATTGTTATGGTGGAAACTACACAGAAACCCAAAGAGGGTAATAGGAGGGAATGTCTTTATTTTCGTCGACGTAATAATTTGAGATCTAATAAGTTTCGTATGATTATGTTTCTGTTTGGTCAGATTTTTGTTGGTTGGATGAATATTGTCAAGCTTTCCCTTGTTTTAATTTTTAATTCCTTTTCTGGAAATTTATTACACTGAAAAAAAAATTATTGTCGTGGGTCAAGATTTCATGTCTTTAAAATACGAATGCCAATTTTGATTAAGCATAGAAGACGCATTTCTCCTAGCTATAAGGTTTTTTTCCTTGACCTAAAGGTCGATTAAACTGTTTCAATGAAGTCGTATTGTCCTTTATATATTAAGTTGATTTGATTTAAAAATGGATAATCATAAAGCATGAAAGAAAAAAATGTTTGGAAGCTAGAGGGCTGCAACTGACGTTTAATAATTTAGAAAAAATCTTTATTAATTTAATGAAATTGTCTTAAATTTGTTCGTCTTTTTGCATCTTGACTACAAAGCAAAAAATTCGTTCAAAAATAATAGGAATGTTTTCAGACACTTTTATATTAAAGGACGTGTTTTACTTGAAACACAGCAGTATTTCTACTAGAAGTCGAGTCTTAATTGGAAAATAAAGTCGTCGTTAACTTGTTTTTAATGACTTTGATAGCATATGAAGAAAAAAAGCTGAAAAGCTAAAAATTAAAATTTGCTTCCTAGAAGGCAGTACACAAACCCGATTTTAAAAGAGTATTGTGTCTTTAAAAAAAGTATTCCTTACTTGATTATTCTCCGCTTTCTTTGGGCTCGCGAATCAATACCAAAAAAAAATTTTTTTAAAGGTAAAGACAAAATCTTTGGAACGCGGGTAATGCCTTTTTTTCAGTGTAGCGTACATAGTTACGTCGTTACTTCGCCTTATAAAGGACAATTTAAAGCATGATTAAACGTACGATGTTCAGCAGCGTTGCCAATTTAGTTATTTTCCCGCTAGATTTGGCTTTTTTTGAAGTCGTTTAGCGGGGAAAAAATGTATTTAGCTTTTTTTCCTGCTGTTTTCATGACCCTTTTAGCTATTTTTTGGCTTTTTTTATGTTCGAAGTGTTTCTATTGAAATATGGATGAAACGGCGTTTTTTCTAAGCCTTACTGCCAGAATAAGGTTTCCACATTATTTCAAAGGCTTCCAATGAAACATTAATAATGTACCTCCAGGCCACTATGCGGGGCATTTTCCAGCAAAAAACACCTTGTGTGTAAAGTTTTTTTTCCTTCATATTTCATAAAAGTTATCGCGTAAAACTGTAAAATCTTACTAATTAACCATTCAAATTCCTTAGATAAACTGGGTCAGTACATTATTAGGCATTTGACTCGTTTATCATTTTTAATGTTATCATAATACTTCCTCAAGTTATTAATGATATTACTACATTAAATACTAATTCAAAAATAGTAGATGTGAAATTGCTTTGTACATTGAAAAAATAATATTGTCGTGAGACCAAAGATTTCTACTTCCTTTAAGATACGAACGCGAATTTTGGTTATACATAGTTATTTGTGAACTTTCTCTCATTAATCTGTTTTCCTTGTCAAAAGCCGATAAAGTGTTTTGTCCTTATAGTTAAGTGATATTAAGCTTAAAATGGCGTATCTTTTACATGAAATAAAGGCTTATGGTCAACTCTAAAAAAATTCTTAAAATTTGCATGAAATAGTGATTTAAATTGTTTGGAGTTTTTGTATCTGAACGCCACAAACCATTAAAAGCGTTCAAAATATTAGCAAATGTTTTCAACGTATACGTAAACAGCGTTGGCTGATAAAGTCCGCGGCTCTAATCAAAGAAAAACACATATTTTTTACAAAAATTCGTTTTTATTATTCAACAATAGTTCCCTTCAAGCAGCGATACAACGATTATAACGAACGCTTTCAATTTTTGATACCATTTTGTAGATCTCGGTTTGCCTCAAAAATAGGGCCCATCAGTTTCCGCCGATCACCTGTTCAATTGCAGCCAAATTTTTCCAGCAATCCTGCGAGCATCCTTTTGAGGTCTGAGAACAAGAAAAAGTCGCTGGGGTCCAGATTGGAGAAATACGGTGGGTGGGGATGCAAATTCCGAAGCCCAATTCATGAATTTTTGGCCATCGTTCTCAATGACTTGTGGCACGGTCGCGTTGTCTTGGGAACAACACTTTTTTTCTTCTTCATATGGGGCCGTTTTGCCGCGATTTCGACCTTCAAACGCTCCAAAATAACGCCATATAATAGTCACTGTTGGTTGGTCAAGATAATCTATAAAATATTATTCCATGCGCATCCCGCAAAAAACAGAGACCATTACTTTGCCAGCGGACTTTTGAGTCTTTTTCACGCTTCGGAGACGGTTCACCGGTCGCTGTCCACTCAGCCGACAGTCGATTAGACTCAGAAGTGTAGTGATGGAGCCATGTTTCATCCATTGTCACATATCGACGGAAAAACTCGGGTGTATTACGAGTTAACAGCTGCAAACACAGCTCAGGATCATCAACACGTTGTTGTTTTTGGTCAAATGTGAGCTCGCGCGGCACCCATTTTGCACAGAGCCTTCCGCCATATCCAAAATATGGAATGAATAATATGACAACACGTTCCTTTTGATATCTTTAAGGCCTCTGCTATCTCGATCAACTTCATTTTACGGTCATTCAAAATCATTTTGTGGATTTTTTTGATGTTTTCGTCGGTAACCACCTCTATCGGGCGTTCACTGCGTTCACCGTCCTCCGTGCCCATTTCACCGCGCTGGAATTTTGCATACCAATCAATTATTGTTGATTTCCTTGGGGCAGAGTCCGGAAACTAATTATCAAGCCAAGTTTTTGCTTCCACCGTATTTTTTCCCTTCAGAAAACAGTATTTTATCAAAACACGAAATTCCTTTTTTTTAATTTTGTTTTTTTCACAATAAAAAAAGTTGCTTCACAAACTTATTGACTTACAGACGTCAAATTTTGACACGAATCATTTGAAGGTTGGTACTATATAAAATTAATATGCATTTAATACTAGCGACGCCATCTATGTGTCAGACCGGGGACTCATCAGCCCACCTATTATACATAGAATAATTTCTACTTGAAGTGGAGTCTGAATTTGGAAATTTAAGTTGTCGTTAGCACGTTTTTAAAGCACTTCGATAGCTCTCGAAGAAAAAGCTGAAAAAAACTAATAAATTCAAATTTGACTCGAAATCAATACCAAAATCATTAGTGTACAAAATCTTTGGAATGATTAAGGAAATAAAGTTTTGAATGTGGTATTATTTTTTAACACATCAAAAAAATACAATAAAAATATCGTATTGATAGGATCAAAACATTTTTAAAACCGCGATAAAAAAATCTGCTATTTATTAATGGAATGGATTTACATTTACGAAATTTTGACAACAATAGGTTTGTTTGTGTCATTTTCCAATAAAAGTTATTCAGTATAAACTTGCAAAACAGTAAGAATGGGGTTTATTCTCTTGGGTAAAATTAGGAGAAGTGTACAACTTCACGAATTTATCAACTAATTCATCGGTTAAAACGAAATATATTGATATTTTCTAATGCACTTCTATGTGACATTGTGCAATATATCGCACATTGGATTTGTTAATGATTAACCAGCTGATAATTGCAAGTTTTTACTGGGAAAAAGGTTTTACGGGGAAATGTAAACGAAGGACTTCCAGTTAAAATGTGTGATAGTAATCAAAATGTATCGAGTACGCAAACAGAGCTAATATGACTTAGATATTGTTACAGTCTCACAGAAGTAGAATTAAAATGAATACAATTAAAATAATATGCTTATTAAGTGAAATAAAGCCTTTGTTTATTAAATTTCAATCAAAAATGTGACTTTTTATACAAAAAAAATTGCTTATTTTCTAGCTATTTTTTAGCTATATTTTTGGGCAAATCTAGCGGTTTTTGATGAAACAATTCTGGCAACGCTGATGTTCGGATAATGGGTCACCTGTTTGTTTCCAGGAGTATATTTAAACTTTACAGAAATAACACTTAACAATATCTGCTTCTCCTATATAAAACATCCCCATCGTTCTCCACACGCTCACAAAAAATCGCTTCTGTAACATATACTCCCAAACATATTTTGCTTCAAGCATATATATTTTTGGGTATTGCCCAAACATTTATATGTTTGATCTCTTCCAATATATAATATGTTTGAAAGCATATTGGTCTAAACAATATATGTTTGGGTAGTCTAAGTTCCAAACATTTTGTATTTTTGCATCCAAATTCAATAATGTTGTCTTCCAAAAAACAATATGTTAACATTATGTGAACATATAATATGTTTGAAGCATTTGTGACGCCAAAAATATTATATGCTTAAAAAAATTCTCCCAAACAAAATTGTGCTCAAAATTTTATTTATTTATTTATAATATTTACAATCATAATGAATTATGAAATAAACAGGTAAATAATAGGTGCTAACAAACAATAGTTTTTCGACCTGAATGCTCAAAATTTTTGTTTCTGCCCAATTGTATATTCCCCCACATCTTTCTCACTTCCACGAGATTTTTTAGTTCTTAGCACTTTTTCTGTAATACAAACATTGTAGAAGAAATTATTCAATTGTATATTTTTTTTATTTTAATTTTACCTTTTGCCGGACGGGAATTCGAACAGCGGACCAAACAAGTTTGTAAGGATCAAAGAAGTAGCTGATCAATTGCCGCAAGTAAAAATAAAATGTTTTATTTTGTAATAACAAGCAAACAACCACAAACTAAATTCAATATCGCTCCCTGTTAAATAGGCGATCCAAGCTACTAAAACACATATATGTTTATAGGCTATTTCTAAATTAATATATGTTTGCATCCAAGCATATTATATTTACAAAACATTTTATGTCGGCAAACATAATAGTTTCTAACATATTAACATATATGTCCCAAACATGTTACGCTAGTTTTTGAACATTATATGCTTGCACTCAAAAATATTGTGTTTAAAAATTTGTGTTCCAAACATATAATGTTTATAGCCAAACATATGAAAAACAGTCTTTTTCATCCGTGCAATATAAAACATCCTCATGTTTAACTGACTATTGTGCTGTGGGCGCTATTGCGCTAATTAACGCTACCATCAAATAAAACATTCATTTTTACTTAAACCAAAATTTTTACACTGTTGGGTATGGTTAGTATCTTTGTTTTTTTTCTCATTGGATTTTTTCTGTGATTCTGGGTCTATAGTTCTTGGATAATCACAAATCAGCAAAAAGAAAAAATAATAAAGAATCCAGCGACAATTTCGAAGTCAAGGCTACGATTGATCATACAACTACACTCCACATGCCACACATACACAAACTTTCAATCAAACTGATTGAAATTGAACAAAACCAAGATCTTGACAAATTCGTGTAAACAACTTAATGAGATCAAATGAAACCATATTCATATCACATTGGGAGTCCTCAATATTACGTCACAAATAAAACACAAAACAAAACAAAGGACATTCACTCTTCAAACTCCTTGAATTCAATACTCGGTTAATATCGATTGCAATGTAAAATAAACATATTCATTGTATCTGCTACACAATTGCAACAAACCCGAACAGAGGGATCTAAGACGTACGAAACAAGTCTTGCAGATATACGTAAACAATCATCTGAGAACAAAATTCCATGACACATAATTAGCCGTCCAATTTCGCGACAGAAATTTAGAACAAAAAACCCAACAACATCATATTCTTCGATGACCAC
>PGFW01022079.1:6627-20036 GCA_003123925.1 Haematobia irritans
TTGATTGGTCGAGTGTATAATTGTTAGAAAAATTGCATAGCCATTAAACTGGAGACAATATTATATTTTCAGATATTTGTTTTTTCCTGCTTTTGACTGAAATCTTATAAAATAATATTATAACAAATTATAATTTAATTTTTTTTTAGAATTATTGTTTTGTAACATCATACCATATCCGGGAATGCTATATTAAATTCGATTGATTAGTGCCACGGTTGCCACTCAAGCCAAAAATGCGATCTACCAAAGTTTTACCAAATACACAACAAACAAAAATCCTTTTGTTTTCAAAATTTTATTTGCTTAGAAGAATTTTGTCAAAAACTTTATTATATAAAAAATTTTGTCAAAATCGTTACTTATATAGAAAATGTGCAAATTTTATATTTCTAAGAAGCAAATTTATTGCTACTAAAATTTGTCAATTTTTTTCTAATGAATAATTCTTGCCAAAATTTATTATTTATATGAAAAATTTTGCTCAAA
Organism: Haematobia irritans; assembly: GCA_003123925.1. Classification (NCBI taxonomy): domain Eukaryota; kingdom Metazoa; phylum Arthropoda; class Insecta; order Diptera; family Muscidae; genus Haematobia; species Haematobia irritans. The sequence continues at coordinate 7,117 of PGFW01022079.1, forward strand.
AAGTACTAAAAAAAATTTTGTAAATTTATACTATCTGTAGAGAATTGTTTGTCAAAATTGTTCATTTGCTATAGATTTTTTTTCAGAATAATTTTGGTTTTCAAATGAAAAATTTTATTTCTGTATGGTAAAATTTTTTATAGAAATTCAAGTTATAGATTAAAATTTTTACTTTCTATAGAATTTTTTTTCAAATTTTATTTGTCTATAGAAAAATTTTTCCCTAAAATTTTATTTCTTACATGGCCAAAATTTTTCTAAAATTTTATTTTCTATAGAAAAATTTTGTCAAAATTTTTATTTTATAAGAAAATTTTGTCGCAATATTTATTATAAAAATTTTGTCAAAATTTACTGTAAAAATTTGTCCAAAAATTATTATATCTTTTTATTCTATCTAGAATTTTTTTTTTTCAAAATTCTATTCTTATGGAAAATTTTGTCAAAATTTTATTTTATAGAAAATTTGTGCAAAAATTTATTTTATTTAGACAAACTTTTGCTTAAAATTTTATTTCCTATAAAATAATTTTTTTAGGATTTTATTTCTAAACGAAATTTTCAAAGATTTTATTGCTATGAAAAATTTTGCAAAATTTTATTTATATGCGAAAATTTTGCCACATTTTTATTTTTATAGAAAATTTTCATAAAATTTTATTGTTTCTATTTCATAGAAAATGTTGTCGAAATTTTATTTCTTAGAAAAGATTTTTCAAAATTGCTTATTTCTAGGAGTAATTTTTTACATAATTTTATTTTATAGAAAAATTTTGTCAAAAATTTTATTTCTATAGATAAAGTTTTGGCTCAAAATCTTATTTTATAGAAAATGTTGTACCCAAAATTTATTTTCGTATAAGAATTTTTTAACATTTTTATTTCTATAGAACTGATTTTGTCTAAAATTTTATTTCATTATATGAAAATTGTTGTCAAGATTTTATTGCTATAGAGAATTTTGTACGAAATTTATTCCTATAGATTTTGTAGTCTATGAAAATCTTGTCAAAATTGTATTTCTAAGGAAATTTTTATCAAAATTTTATTACTAAGCAAAATGTCGTCAAAATTTATTTCTAATAGAAAAATATTTTGTTCAAAATTTTACTTATATAGCAAAATTTTGTCACATTTTATTTCTATAGAAAATTTTATTTCTATAGAAATTTTGTCAAGTATTTAATTTCCAAATTTCTATTTCGATAAAAAATTTGTCAAAATCTTATTTCGAGAAGACAATTTTGACATAAAATTTTATTTCTATAGAAAAATTTATGTCAGAAATTTTATTTCTAATAGATAATTTTTGTCATAACTTTGATTTCTATAGATGTTGCATATATTATATTTCTATAGAAATTTTATCAACATTTATTTCTAATAAAAAAATTTTGTCAAAAATATATTTCTATAGAAAATTTGATTTCAAAATTTTATTTCTATAGAACATTTTGTCAAAATTGTATTTCTATAGATAATTTTGTCAAAATTGTATTTCTATAGTTAGGTTAGTTACACACAAAAAATTTTTTTTCTGAATCAATCACGAAAATTAATTTTTAATTGAAATGTCTTCAATCACAGAAATGATAGTATCAATTAAACAACATTTGCAGTGAAACCACTTAGAGAAGCTTTGAAACCCTCTGAAATGTCACTCAGCATAACTGAGGTGGACAAATCCACGCCTGAAAAATCTTTTTGGTGTTCGCGTCGAAGTAGGGAATCGAACCACACGACCCTTGTGTAGTGCAAGCGGGCATGCTAACATTGCACCAGCGGTGCTTCCGTGGTGCAAGTGTTTAATGCCAAAATTTGTATTTTATTTGGCAACAATTTGTATGTTCTCTATAACATGTTTTTTCAAAATTTTATTTCTAAGAAAAATTTGTCAAAAATTTATTCTATAGAAAAAATTTTTGCCCAACCATTTTTATTCTATAAAAATTATGCAAACATTTATATTTCTATAGAAAATTGGCCAAATTTCTAATTTCTATAGAAAATTTTAAGTCAACATTTTATTTTTCTATAGAGAAAATTTTGTCACAAATTTATTTCATCTATAGAAAATGTACCAAAATTTTATTTCTTTTGAAAATTTAGCCAAAATTTTATTTTCTATCAGTAAATTTTGTCAAATGTTATTTTTTAGAAAATTTTTCAAAAATTTGTATTTTAGTAAGAAAATGTCGTCAAATGTTAATTCTATAGAAAAATTGCCAACATTTTATTTCTATCAGAAAAATTTTGTTCAAAATTTATTTTCAATAGAAAATTTTGCCAACATTTTTTTATTTCTATGCGAAAATTTTGTTCAAATTTATTTCTATAAAAGATTTTGTCAATTGTTATTTTTTGGAAAATTTTGTCAAAATTTTATTTCTATAGAAAATTTTTTCAAAATTTTATTCCTGCAGACAATTTTGCTACTATAGACAATTTTTGCCAAAATTTTATTTCTATAGAAAAATTTTTTCAAATTTTATTTGCTGATCGGAAAATTTTTCAAAATTTTATTTCTATAGAAAAATTTCGTCTAATCATTTTATTCTATGAGAAGAGTTCGTCACATATTTTATTTTAAGAAAAATTTCGTCAATATTTATTTCTATGGAAGAATTTTGTCAAAGATTTTTATTTCTATTGAAAATTTTCGTTCAAAAATGTTTATTTCGTTAGAAAATTTGTCAAAATTTTATTTCTATTAGAGAAATTTTGTCAAATATTTATTTATATAGAAAATTTTGTCAAGTTTTATTTATATAGAATATTTCTTTTAGTCAAATTTTTATTTCTGTACAAATTTAAAAAAAAAAATTTATATTCGATAGAAATTTTTCTAACGAAAATTTTGTCAAAATTTCTATTATCTATAGAAAAAATTTGTCTCAAAATCTGTTATTCTAAGTTATTATCAAGATTTTCATTATCTATAAAAAATTATGTCGAAATTTTTATTTTCTCGCAGAAATGTAGTGAAACCTCATCCATTCGTTTGAAAAATCTGGTTAGGTTAGGATGGCTCACCAACCAAGCTGTAAAACAAGCTACAGTTGTTGGTAGAAATTCTACCAAACTGTTGGCAACGCTGACAAGTGCTCGCGGCATCAAATGTTTTCACAAGAGCTTTCTCGAATTCCTCTAAAAGGAGGAAAAGTTGACGCCAAGAATAAAAAATTCTTCGGATTCAGAGAGCCTTCAACAATTATCGAATTTAACTGATTTCGAAAACAAAAAAACGCTCTGATCAAAGCTATAAGTCAGCTTAAAAATAATTTCTTAACTATTGCTAGTTGATTGTGCGCCCATTGAAATGTTGCATAAATTAAAATTCTTATCACTTCAATCTTGCGCTATTATAATCAAAATCACAATGAAAATAAACGAAACTTGCCATATATTGGCGACTAACATTGGAATTTTCATAAATTATTTTAACGTTTCCCTCCATTTCATTATTATTGCTATTTTATGAGCGTAGAAAAACAGTGGGTTTTGATTGCGCATTGATTAGCAATCAACGCGCCATTTATGATAGAAGAACAGGCTCGGCCATAGTCGCAAAATAATTAAAATTCCAATGCCTAATCCATAATCGTGTAAAGGGAAAAAGTCAAAATCAGGACGATCATATCTATAGGGCTACATAAATCGAAATTGTAAGTCGTTAGGATGTTGTTTGGTAACCCGAATAAAAGCGTCGCCAAAAAAGTAGTGAACATGTTCTTTTTGGATCCAGAAGTGGTGCAAAATTGGCGCTTAAGCGATGAAGTTTAACATGGTGCGTGTTATATTGGATTTGCACTTAAATTTTTCACCACAGCCTTTAAGGTTTGCATTGGAATTCGAGTGTTAAGCGATGTGACTTAACAATTTATATTTTGCGAATAAATATTTTTTTATTTTTTAAAGATTTTTTAGTGCAAGTTTCTACGCTTGTGCTGAAACTTTTTGACCTTCAACTATTTTCAAAAACCTTGACAATTTTTTCTGAATAAATTGAGCTTTTCTTACAAATTCTATATAGTTTATTAATTTAAATAATTTTATTAAACTCGCTACTCTGTTTTTGGCCATTTGAAACAAAAAGTTAAAAATTACTGATTAAAATGACGTTAAAAAAAAATAAATGAAAAAACTCCCTGTGTAGTTAAAATAAAGAAACATATTTGGGAAGGACATATTTGGAAAGCTTTTTGAAAGTTGTTGCCCTTTAGAAATAGTTTCCAAAAATTTTTTTGATGGGTTAGTTTTGAAAACATTTAATGCATAGGCGCGGCCTGTTCCACATTAAAAGGTAGCTTTGGACAAAATTTATATAGGGAAGATAAACGATTTTGGACAAAAGTTTGCTGTACGACATAAAATTATGACAATTTTCTATAGAAATACAATTTTACACAATTTATTAGAAATAAAATTTTGACAAAATTTTCCAGTAGAAATAAAGGTTTAAACAAAAATTTCTTTTTAAAAAAATTTTGAGAAAAATTTCTATTAGAAAAAAAATTGATAAAATAACAAAAATTTTCATATAGAAATAAAATTGTGACAAAATTTTCTATGCCAACTAAAAATTTTAAACCAAAAACTTTTATAGTTGAAATTAGGATTTGACAAAATTTTCTTATAGAAACAAATATTTTAAAAATTTTCGTATAGAAATACAATTTTGACACAATTTCTATAGAAATACAAATTTTGCACATAATTTTCGATAAAAAATAAAATATTGACAGAAATATTCTAAAGAATCTACAATTTTAGTCACTAGTTTTCTATAAGAATTAAAATTTTGATGAAATGTTCAAAGAACATAAAAATTTTGACAAATTTTCTAGTAGAAATTTAAACACTTTGACAAAATTTTCTATAGTTAATAAAATTTTCATTCGTTTTTGTGTTTGTTATTGTCTGGTTTTGTACATTGACTAAACTACAAGTGTAGCCTTAACCAGCAAGAGAAAAAAGAAGGTTTGTTCAAAATTTATTCTGGCGGCCAAAAGCCCTATTAGGACTGCAAGATGGTTTAATAAACTGCCTGAATGTATTCTGATAATTGGTTGATAGTTTTCCTGCAAGTTTAGAGGATGGCCGATGAGAATATGGAATTCCGAAACGTGCGTCCATCCAACCATCTTGCCACAGTCTATAGGGCTTTGCCCAAATAAATTGACAAAAACATTAATTTTTCCTTCTTGTTGGTTAAGCTTACACTTGTAGTTAGTCAAATGTATGAAATAAATAATTTGACCAAAATTTTTCAATAGAAATAAAATTTTGAGCAAAAATTTTTAATTAGAAATACCCATTTGACACAATCTTTCTATAGAAATTAAAATCTTTGTCGACAAATTTTTTATATAGAAATAAAAATTTGACAAAATTTTTATTTAGAAATAAAATTTTTTATAAAATATTCTAATAGATAATACAATTTTGACACAATTTTCTGTGAGAATAAAATTTTAACAAAATTTGCATGAACATAAAGAATTGTTGACAAATATTTCTATAAAAATGAAAATTTCGACACAATTTTCTATAGAAATTAAATTTTCTGAACAAATTTTATACAGAATAAAATGTTGACAAAATTTTTCTATAGGAATAGATTTTGACAAATTTTCTTTAAGAAATACAATTTGACACAATTTTCTATGGAAATGAAATTTTGACATTAATTTTTCTTATAAAAATAAAATTTTGGAGCAAAATTTTTTATAGAAAAACAATTTTGACACAATTTTTAATAGAAAGTAACATTTATGAGAAAAATATTCTATAGCAAATAAAATTTTTAAATAAAATTATTAATAGGATATAAAATTCAATTCAATTCAATTTCTTTATTGTTTAATAATAGTTACAATATTCATTTATATAAATTTAGCTATATAATTTTAAAGAGCTTAAGGCTTAACCTTTTTCTACTTAAATAATGCAAACTGATTAATATTGAAAGATGTGATGGAATTTAATTGGTTGATTTAAATGGAGGGAAAAAGAAAGTAAAAAAAAAATAATTCTGACACAATTTTCTATAGAAAATAAAATTTCTGCAAAATTTTCGTATAGAACGTTAAAATTTGGACAAAAACTTTATATAGAAATAAAATGTTGACAAAATTTTCGTATAGAAATAAAATTTTGACACAATTTTTCGAAAAGAAAGCACAATTTGACAAAAATTTTCTGATAGAAAAGTAAAATTTTGACATAAGTTTTCTATAAAAGTAAAATTTGACAAATTTTTCTATAGAAATAAAATTTTAATAAAATATTTAATAGAAATTAAAATTTGACAAAATTTCTATAGAAAATAAAATTCTTGACAACAATTTTTGCAAAGAAACACGATTTTTAACAACAATTTTCTATAAAAATAAAATTTTACATTTAATTTTCTATAAAAAATAAATTGACAAAATTTTCTAATAGATAATAAAATTTCTAACCAAATTTTCTATCAGAAATTAAAATATTTGACAAAATATCTAATAGAAATAAAAATTTTGACACACGAATTCCATTGAATTTTCTATAGAAATAAATTTTGACGTAATTTCTAGAATAAAATTTTTACAAAATGTTATAGAAATAAAAACATTTGACAAAATTTTACTATAGAAATAAAATTTTGACAAAATTTTCTATAAATAAAATTGACAAATTATTTCTTTTAAGAAATAAAATTTTGACAAAATTCGTATAGAAATTGAATAAAATTTTTCAGAAAAATTTTCTATAGAAATAAATTTTGAAAAATTTCTCATAAAAATAAAATTTGACAAAATTTTCTATAGAATTAAAATTTGACAAAATTTTCTATAGAATAAAATTTTTGACAAAATTTTATATAGAAATAAAATTTTACAAAATTTTCTATAAAAATAAAATTTGGAAAAATTTCATATAAAATAAAAATTTTAGAAAATTTTTATAGAAATAAAATTTGACAAAATAATTCTATAGAAATAAAATTTTGACAAAATTTTCTATAGAAATAAAATTTTGACAAATTTTCTATAGAGTAAAATTTGACAAAATTTTCGATAAGAAATAAATTTGACAAATTTTCTATAGGAATAAATTTTAGCAAAATTTTCTATAGAAATAAAATTTTGACAAAATTTTCTATAGAAATAATTTTGACAAATTTTCTATATGAAATAAATTTTGAACAACATTTTCTATAGAAATAAAAAATTTTGACTAATAAAATCTTTCCTATAGAAAATACGAATTTTGACCAAAATTTTTAGAAAAAGAAAATTTTGACAAAAAAATTTTCTATAGAAATAAAAACTTTTACAAAATTTTCTATATAAATAAAATTTAATAAAATTTCTATAGCAATAAAATTTTGACAAAATTTAAATAACTAACTAAAAATATGATCGACAACTTTAAAGAAAGAATTTAATTTAAATTTAAGTAGATTTGTGGTAAAATTTTCTGTCCAAATTTTTGATAGATAATTTAGATTTTTTGACACGACTCAGCCGTGATAATGAGCCCGTAAATAACAGAAGTCGACTGTTCGACACCTGAAGAAAAGTGGTTGGTTTCAACGTGCATGTAAAAATGTATACATTTTAATGATATATTTTGGTGTTCGCGTTCTCTATCCGAAATATTAAACGGCAACCTCGTAAGAATCTAAACTAAAGACCAAACAATCATTTCAAGTAACCGTTAATTTTCAATCCTTGATATTAAACAGGGTTGTTACTTAATACAATAAATTTTTCGTTTGCAATTATTCATAATTTTAGTGGCACAAAGTAGTTCAATGCTTAAAAATGAGCAAAATTTCCACTAAAGATGTAGAGCGGTAAACACTGGATATATTTTTACCAACCAACCTATAACTCAACTGGAAATCCAATAGATTTTGAATATACAATAACGTTCGAATCAATCGATCGATTTGTATATAACAATTTATGAATTTAAAAACTCTCCATTCATAAAATGCCTTCGATTTGTAACGTTTGTGTCCAGTCCGATAAATGTAATCATTCATAGCAAATAATTAAATTTCATCGAGTTCACATTTCAAACATTTTTATGTCGTACACTTTATGACCAGTGTAATGACTTCCGTTCCCGGTGGCGTGGGTAGTTGGGATGAGGCTGGATCCGTTTGTCAAGCAAAATGTTCAACCTTGAAATAAGTCTTAAATGCTAACTAGTGACCGTTTGAAAGGCCATGAAAGACAAGACATGAGACATTGAACATAACAATTGGTAATAAACCACTCAATATGAGGACGATAACGCAGACAACCGGATGTATAATGATGATTACAGAAAAAAAAAGCTCCTACACAGCCTTTTCCTCCATAGAGTGGATGGACTAAATAATGGATGAATGATGAGGCCATTATGGGGGTAAACAAAATAAATTATTAAACGTTGTAACTCCTCTGGACAAGTACATTGGTGCCCCGCCACCGTCAACGCTAGCTCCCAACCATAATACGAGGATGTCACATGTTGTGCTTGTGTGTTTGTTTGATTGAAAATAAAAACGCACTTGTTTTAAAAAATTTTTCAAAATATGTCGCATACGAATATTTTATTTGGTAGTTTGTAGGGTTTCCATTTTTCTGTCGTCTTTGTTTTTTATGTTTGTTTATAATAATCAATTATTTCAATAACATTCCATAATCTATACAAAAGTACTTATGCTTTTTAATTTTGCAAAATAAAAAAAATAAATAAGAAATTCATGTCATAAAAGTTATAGTAAGCCAGTAACGTTTTCTTTTGCGTTTAACTTATATGTATTTTTATTATGTATAATTTTATATATTAATAATTTTTGATTTATTTTTGTTAGCATTTGCTTTTAGTGTGAGAAAATTTTGCATCAAAACTTTTCTGAAAAAAAAAAATTATTGTATACATTTATTTATTTCGGATTCCTATTTAGGATTGGCAAATATTTCTTTCTTATATTGAAATTAAAATATTTTTAAAATTGTTCTTAATTAAAACATTGTATATAATTTTATTTATAATTTTAAATTTAATGTTTTTTTGACATTTTCTAAATAATAATTTTTGATTTTCATTTACAAGGAAATTTGTTAGGTAAAACTTATAAATACATTTTCAAAAGAGATCTTCGAACATTTGGTTAAGCAAAAATACAGTGTTACATAAAAAAATAAATAAAACATGCATAAAAAAAAAATTAAATTATAAAATTTTCGCTTAAAAAGAAGACGTCTTTAAAATGAGCAAACACTATTACTTTAGAAATGAGGATAAAAAATCAAAATACACTATCTCGTTAGACTGCAGCAGATGGCGATGGTTGCAAAAGTTCCCCAACGAAATTTTACGCCATGAGGTGTGATGCTTAAAGCAATTATTCACTTTACCAATATGAGACCTTTCCTGCAAGAAATTTATTTGTCTAAGCGCAAAAAAGCGTATAATATCGGACTTTAAATCAATTTATTTTAAAACTTTCTCATTAAAGAAATTTTTATGTTAAAGTTTTAGGTTATTTTTAAGAAAAATTTTCGATTTCGTACTAGTCGTGGTGGCTGTGTCTGTTTTTCGTACCTAGTCAGTGAACTCGTTGAATACATAATTACACCCATAGGAATTAGCCGTCACTGATTACTTGGACCCATAAACTTATGCTCCCAAGAAGGCATAGCATGGATGATAATATGATGATGGACGAAAAAGTACTAATAAAATGTATTAAAAATGCTACTTTCGAAGCCAAATTGTGCTTACAATTACATATATCAAATTTAACAAGGACTATTGTAACAGTATACGTATATTTAATCTTAGGACCGATTTGAGACAATTTTTTTTGATTTTCTAAAAAAATCTTTTTTTTTTTTTAATTTTATTTTCTATAGAATTTTTTTTTTAAATTTTATTATATTTTGATTTCCGCGAGAAAAATTTTGTAAAAATTCTACTATTTCTTGCGAAAATTTGTAAAAAATTTATTTTCTAGTAGAAAATTTTGCCAAAAATATTATTCTATAGAAATTTTTGCAAAATTTTATTTCTATAGAAAATTTTTTCAAAATTTTATTTTCTATTAGTAAATTTTTGCTCAAAATTTATATTTTCTATAGCAAATTTTGTCAAAAATTTTTATTTCTATAAAAATTTTTGTCAAAATTTTATTTCTATAGAAAAATTTGTCAAAATTTTATTTCTATAGAAGAACATAAATTTTAAGAATTTTTTGCGATTTCGGAACTTTCGGAGTGGGCCGTGGGGCCTGTGTTGTTATCGTACCAGGGCAGTGAAATCTTGAATACAATAATACAATAGCCAATTTAGGAATAGCCGTCACTGATAGCTGACCCATAATGTGCTTCGGAAGAAGGTCGAAGCGAGGGATGATGATGTTGAACGAAAAAGTTACTAAAAAATGTATTAAAAGAATGTCTTATTTCGCAAGCAAAAGGTGCGTACAATTACATATATCACAATTTAAAGACTATATTGTAACAGATACGTATATTTAAATCTAGACCGATTTGGAAATTGTTTTTGTTTTTTTTTTGATTTTCTACAAATAATAGTAATTTTTTTTGAAAATGTTATTTACTATAATTTTTTTTTAAATTTATTTCCGGAAGAAAAAATTTTGCTAAAAAAATTTTTCTTAATTTCTGCGAAATTTTGTAAAAATTTTATTTCTATAGAAATTTTACAAAAAAATATTATTTCTATAGAAATAGTTGTAAAAATTTTATATTCTATAGTTTAAATTTGTCAAAATTTTATTTTCTATAGAAAAATTGTGCAAAATTTTGATTTCTATTAGGCAAATTTTTCAAAATTTTAATTTTCTATAGAAAAATTTTTGTCAAAATATTATTTCTATAGCAAGAAAATTTGTTTCGCGTTCAAATATTATTTCTATAGTATTTTCATTAAAATTTTATTTCTATAGAAAAATTTGGCTCAAAATTTTATTTCTATTAGTAAATTTTTGTCAAAATTGATTCTTATAAAATTGCTTTGTCAAAATTTTTTTCATATAAGAAAATTTTGTTCAAAATTATATTTCTTATTTCGTATAGAAAATTTTGTCAAAATTTTTATCTTCTATAGAACAATTTGTCAAAATTTTATTTCTACTAAAAATTTTGTCAACAATTAATATTTATGTCTATAGAAAATTTTGTCAAAAATTTTGATTCTATAGAAAATTTTTGTCAAAATTATTTCTATAGCAAAATTTTAAGTCAAAATTCTATTTCTATAGAAAATTTTGTCAAAATATTATTTTATGAAGCAAAGGCCCAATTTTTATTTTCATACAATATATTTTGTAATAGTAATTACATAGAAAATTTATTCAAATTTTTCTATAAAAATTTTGTCAAATTTTATTCTAATAGAAAATTTATCAAAATTTTATTTCCTATAGAAAATTTTGTCAAAAGTTTCTAATTCTATAGAAATATTTTGTCAAAATTTTATTTGCTTTATAGATAAATTTTGCAATTTTCTAAAAATTTTAAATTTTATTTCTATAAAATTTTGTTCAAAATTTATTTTCTATAGAAATAGTTTGTACAATAATTTTATTTTACAGAATAACTTTTTGAGCTCAACAATTCTATTTCGTATAGCAATTCTTTTTTGAAAATTTATTTCAGTACGAAATTTGTCAACAATTTATTTCTATGGCGACATTTGTTCATAAATTATTATTTCTATATAACACTTTTGCAAAAAAAATTGTATTCTCCATAAAAATTTTGTCAAAAATTTATTTCCAATAGAAAAAATTTTGTCCAATTTGATTACTATATGGAAATTTTGTATTTCTATCAAGGAACAATTTTATTGTCATGGAAAATTTTGTCAAAACTTCTATTTCTGTAATAGAACATTTTGTCCAAAAGTTTATTTCAATTAAAAAAATTTATGAAAGAAGTACCTCTTTCGGCGCCAAGTATTTTGCTTGGAGCACACCAACTCACTACGGTCAAAACGAGCCTATGGAACTGCTCTACTCAAACTACTGGCTGTGACTTGATTTGGTTCCTTATGTGCTGTTTTCCGTACCAAGTATTAAAAAAAAAATCTAAATCCTCATAAACAAAATCTAATTAACAGAAAAGAAAAATCGCAAACAATGTTAAATTCGCCTCCAAATTTTGCTTGGAAGTAACGAGCTATTTCTTTCGTGTATTTTTATCCGATTTATGTTGAATAAGCCTACTGACGATTTATGGGTATTTTTATATCATGATTTATATCAGTGTGCTTTACTTTTTTAATCTCTCCTCACAAAAAATTTTGTCGAAATTTTATTTCTGTAGAAAATGTGTGAAGTACCTCTCCATTTGTTTGAAAAATCTTCCAAAACATATACAATTCCTCCAATCAACCAAGCAGTAAACAAGCTACCACTTGTGGTATAATTCTACCAACTGTGGCAACGTGATTAGTTCTTGCACCATTTTTCACAGACCTTTCTCAGAATTCCTCTAAAGGAGAAAAGTTGACGCTAAGAATAAAATCTTCGAATAAGATGCCTTCAACAATTATCCGGATTTAACTGATTTCGAAAACAAAAATGCTCTGATCTAAAGCTATAAAGTCATAAAAATAATTTCTTAACTATTGCATTGATTGGCGCCCATTGAAATTTTACATATAATTAAAATTCTTATCACTTCAATCTTGCGCTATATAATCAAAATCACAAATGAAATAAACGAAACTGCCATATATGGCACTAACATTTGAATTTCATAAATTATTTTAACGTTTTCCCCCATTTCATTGTTATTGCTATTTTATGAGCGTAGAAACAGTGGTTTTGATTGCGCATTGATTAGCAATCAACGCGCCATTTGATGGATAGAAGAACAGGTCGGCCATAGTCGCAAAATAATTAAAAT
>PGFW01022092.1:0-17914 GCA_003123925.1 Haematobia irritans
ACTATATAATACCATGCACCATTTTGTAGATCAACATTTTCGATAAACTCTCAAATCCTTAAAATTTAATGGGTACCATACATGTTTATATTAAATCTGAACCGATTAATATATAAAGCTCAAGACATTTTTATGAATTTTCGCAAAAGTGCATTTATGATTTCTCGACCAATAGATAAGTATTAGAGGAATAGCAAAATTTGAGTAATTTCTATAAGTTTTCGATTTTGCAGGGGCGCAAGAAAATGTGGGTATTTTGGCTATATTTCACACACTCAAAAAAGTTTACTTAGATCCAAATATTTTTTGACTTGCCCTCTGTATCATATGTGTGCGTATTGAGATTACCGACGTAATAAGAAACGACTTCTCTAAAACCACCTACTCTGTTAAACTCTATAAGGGATCACTCTAGCTTATAAGCAAATTATGGACAATGAGCCATTATCATACTTGACTCATATTCTGATTAGTCGACGATATATCGTGAATTTCGCGTGGACGAAGTGTGTTGATCATTAATATGATTGATTCTCGATAATTCAATCTTTGAACATGAGAACAAAAGTGCTCAGATTGAGATGGGACTATATTATACTCTGAACAGACGGAAGAGGAACATCGTCAGATACGATCTTCGAGCTATTTAACCAATGTGACCCAAAACAAGCAACAACAAGGTATACTAAAGCAGTTAATGAATCAAATTTATAGTTTCCCTTTTTGTAAATTTCAGGGGGGTTTGATGAGAGATATCTCACAAGCCAGGTGCAGTTCGAAACCACTACACTTTCCGGAAAGATAAACTTAAAGAGGTTGTCTAAGCTGTAGACTGATTGGACCGACTATGACGAAGAATTTTTCCGTGGATTTATTGGTATAAAAAAGGAATTCCAGCTCTGGATGAGGAGTTAAGGAAGTTATTAATTTAAAAGCTGAAGAATCTAATTTTTTATATCTTCTCTCTCGATATTATATATGTCTAAGCATAATTATGTGATAAACATTTACGCCAGAACTTAATTTGATATTGTAATATTTCTTGAATTTTATTACAGATTACAATATTTATCATGCCAATTTCATACAGATATTCACTTACGGCGATGATATATTACCACAAATCTGGAATTATGTTTATTCGCGGCAATATCATTATTGCCTTCCGTTATTCACGCGCTTACTATAACCTTCTCTCGTCCATCTATATATAACCTCTGGCGTGGACCTCCTCCGCTCGCAGATGGGCTGATTAATTTCCCTAATCATACATCCGTAAAACTTCTCAAACAAGTGAGGAGAGATAAGAGACAAAATGCTCTATCTCAGTCCCCCTCAAGTAGTATTTTTGTTATTGGGATGTTATAGCAACTGGGGGCGATCTCCGAATAATCGATCTTTTACTTTTAGATATGCAGCCACCCACTAGAACTGTAGAGTATTATTATTTGTTATTATTAAATTTTTAAATTTGGTCCGATGGTCGCGACCAAATGGGTTTCCTACGTTTATTTTTCTAGGTAGTTAGAAAAAATTTACTGCAGTATAACAATCCCTCTTACTACATTATAATAATAGTTTACAAATAACATCACATTTTTTTCTGTTGATTTGGCTTCTTAGGATATATTTTTTTATTTCTCATTTTTATTTTGTACAATCTACTTAAATAATCATCCGCGGAAATTGATGGATGTGTATTTATTAAAAATAATATATAGAAATAAACAAGAATTTCGGTACAGATAACTTTTAAGAAAATTTTTGTTTTCGAGATTATCAAATTTTATTGATAACTCTCTTATTTTTTAAAATTTGCTTGGCAAAAGACAGTTTATCATTACCATAATAGTTTTAAGAAATATATGTGTTAAAAATTTAGTATATCTTTTCGAGAATCATAAAATTGCTTTCGCTTTTGAGATAACTTCTTCATTTATATTTATTAGAGATCATATAAGGTTTGAGTTTGACTCACAAAAAACATTAATATAACTATAATTGAAGATATAGGACCGTAACTATTAGAACAACTCTATTTTCTACAAAATACTCTTACAAAATTATATTCTTAGACTTTCCTAGGATAAATATATTATATATATTATAATATGGAAATCCTTATGGCTAATTAAAAAAGAAAATAATTTCATTAAAAAGAAAATGAACATCATTTATCGAAACTATATATTATTGTTATTAATAACTATTATTCCCTTCTTATGTATTATGTACCGAATTTTACGCACCAGGCAAATTGAATTTGACAAGATTAAAAATATTCTCATCCTAGAATATTATATTAGATATAAGATCCTCTTAAAGAAAAATAAATTTAATATCGAGCAAAAAGTGATTTCTTCATATTTAGACAATAACACATGATGTTCTATAATAGGTATGCATAATAATCCAAAAACTAGAAATTGGTTGGCGACGATTTACTCTTTAATTTCCATCTATATAGAATAATTATGAGCAACACTTTTTCTTACTTAGAAGCCCACATAATATATACATATTGAGAATATTAGATTTCCGAATAATATTTCTTGCCATCAATTCGGATATAAGTAAAAATATTTCCTTATTTAGAGAAAATGCCAAAGTCTTTAAGACGACATAAAATAAAATATTTTCCGATATTGATAATAAATGAGTTGTACCGAGTACAATTTTTCTTATAAAGGTGCAAGATTATTACTCACAAAAAATCATGGCTCTGAGATTCACTTTCAACCATTAATTTCTGGGTATAGAACATCTCGATTATATTTTTTTCCTGAATTAGAAAATACTCTGCTAGTGTACCTCCGCAATATTTCTCATAGACTTGACGCCATGAATTGAATATTAATTAGAAACTTCATGGATTGCATAAATAAAGATCACATTTTGACTAAATTTTCTACCTCCGAAGAACTCTCAAAAATCGTGTGGAGCGAAAGTCAATTTCGTGAGTTAGTGATAATATGTAAGACTATCATTTTTCGAAAAAAACAAATGTTTTGCACCGTAATAGGTAAATAAGATTCCCACTTTCGTAATTTGACCTCTGTGACCAACCCCGCTATGTATCCTAATATTGAACAGATATCCTATTTTAATATTTTGTAACAAAACTTTCAGTGACTCTATTCCGTTAATATAGTATGCAATTTTAAATTTGAACAAATGTACTTGTGGTTTCTAAGAAATTATCTCATAGAAATAAAAGATTGACAAATTTTCTATAAGAAATAAACAATTTACTGATCAAAAAAGTGTCTCTATACAAACAGTCTATAATTTAATATCCTAATTCACACAGTGTTAGCGAGATACAAGCGAAAATCCGTTTTTTTCTGGAATTTCTCCACCTCTTGTAGTGAGAATAAAAAATTATTTCTACACATAATTAATTAAGAATTTTTTTATCAAGAGAGGAATATAATCCTGCATTAATGCGTATAGAAAGAGAAAATTTGACAAAATTTTTCTATTAGAAATTAATTTTTTGATAAGAGAATTTATGTTATCCATTATTATTTCCCTGTCCCACCTATTCTTATAGGTTGTAGATTAGTTAAAATGTTAGTTAATATTAACCAAAACAGCTGGTCTCGTATCCAAATACTATTATATGCGATACCCAGTATTTTTTTTGACGAAGACCTCATATCTAAAGTTAAATAAACAGTAATATATCATGTTGCGTTAAGCATAAATTATTTTCTGGCCTAACAGGAAACGGTAAATTTGCAAAAAAAATTCTATAGAACACTTGGGAAAATCTTAAATTTTAATGACCCCAAAACCCACCATGTATATCACAATATATTTTCAGAAATTTACCTTTATTTGAATCATTGAATTCTCCAAGATGTGCTATCTCTAACAGGCATGATAGAACACTTCCGGGATAGTGTTCATGTTAAGAAATATTATAACAATTTTTCTGACTAGTGGTGGCTATAATGAATCTGGTTCTTAGGATATATTATAAAGTTGATCTTTATATTGAGTATTGAGTTTTTAGAAGGAAAATTCTCCTATTACACATTTTCATATGTAGTTGATTTAGCATATAAGTAAAAATTTATAATATTAAGTACAAACGAACTTTTCGTATTTTGAGAAATTAACTTTAAAGTATCTATTTCCAATGTGTTTCAAAATGAACAGATTGCGCACTTATTCCTAACACCACCTCCAATAATAGTTCGATAGATTCGCTGTGATCTTAATTTTATAGTGAACCAAATGGTCTTCTTTACCATAACATGGAGGTGCGATAAAAACTATTATTCGCAGAAAATTCCATCATATTGATATATGTAGCCTCCTCTATTGTGACCTTAAATTGTATTCTATACAGAAAATTAAAGATGTTTCGAAAAAATATTTCTACGAGATCGAAAATGAAATATCTCCTTGACAAAAAATTTCACTAGGAACTCGAGTGTTTGACAAAATGTTTATATAACATAATTAGATCTGAAATATTAACAATTCTTTTAGTAGGGAACAGGAGATGCTCTTATTATTTCCTAAAATTATATACTATGGGACTCAGTATGAATTTCACACTCAGAATTATTTACAAATGCTCATTCAACCTTATACTCTAATTATAGAGACTTAATTATGACTAAAACCAATTCATAAGGATTCTAGATCAATTATTAAATCTTGTGGCCAACTATGATTTCTAAAAACTTGAGTGAACATTTAAATTTTTGCAAAAAAAAATTTCATATCAGAAATGAAAATTTTGACAAATTTTTCTATGATAGATACTTATTAAGATCACACTGCAGTATAGAAATACAAAAGGATTGAGATCTATACGCTCCAGAGGGTTCATTTTTGACAACAGATGTCTCTATTACCTCAAAGAAATTTGAGTGTAGATCCGTTGAGATAATAAATCATCTCTCACATTTTTGTCATACGACAACATCTTTAATAGTACTTGTTTTCGAATGTAAAATGCACATTCCAGCTCTTCTTATGCCAAATTTCCATTAAAGAGCGCCATAGACATTTTAAGGTATTAGGATAAAAAAGCGTTGACTGCATACTTCTATGTGAAAAGTGAATAGTCCCTCTCTACAGCAACAACGTGCGACTGACATAGTTACGGTAAAATCATGAGCATCTCCGCTAGGACTTCTATAGCACTGATGAGTGTTTTGGCTATAGATGCCCTCAAAACTGACGACGATACTTCACTGCAATTGTATGGCAAACCCGTAGCACGCTTATGTGGTACCTCGATAAACAAATATCCTCCAGATTTCCACTTTTTTTTCCAGATAATTGAATTAAAAACTTGCGGTGTCTATTTTAAAGCGAAGGATAGTTTTAAAAATTTCGGCGTGACTCACGAAAAAACCGGGAGAATTCGGTCTGTTAACTTTTAAGGGAGCGAAAAAATACGTGCTCACGAAAAATTAATTCACCAGTAGAAACTATCATCGACACACGAATTATTATTTTACGTCGACTTCTTATTAGCGCGAAACAACCTCACTTTCTTGATTAGATCCATTAAAAATACCTTTCTTAGAATATATTCGAAAATATTCAGGACATATAATTTATGTGTTGATTAGATTACACTAATATACACGTACTCGAAGTTGTCTCCTTGGTTTAAAGAACCCAAGGAATGTAGCATTTTAATATTACAATTTACGTGCGAGAGTCGGGTTCTATTATGGGGCATATTACCAAAACATAGGACCGGATACGGTCCGATCATAATATATTTATGAGAGCAACTACCTTTCATGAATCGTCCCATAAAGCTAGCTCTTTCATTTAGAATCGCAAAATCTTGATACTATGTGGACCACTCTTATGCGTTTATTAGTGATATATGAGATAGCCTGCATGAGCAGGGTAATTTCTAATATAAGTTCCCGCCGCTGAGGATAGTATAAAATATTCGGGGTGATACTCATCGTGGCGTCATACAATTACTATGGCAGAGCCGAAGATATTAACTTTCTTATACCTAGAACTCATCGGCCTCGGGCAATTCATACGCTGACTACTATTCTGTGTGTCTCACGCGTCATTTTTTTCATAGTGCCACATAAACAGCAACACTACCCTTCTCAGTAGATTTGTTCATGTTCAAAATACTCTATACGACAGCAAAATAATTGTGTCCGTGGAAGTTACAATGACAATCTCACAGTTGTCTACCGTATGTATCAGTCACCCCAATGAAGTAAAATCGGGAGATCGGTCTATTATGGGGGCTCTATACCTAGAAATTATGGATCGATACTCACAATTTTGGCACATGTATTTGCTGGTCTACAATACCATCTAGATTTCCCAATTTCAGGCAAATTGGAGTAAATAACTACGATTTCTATAAGCCCAAGACCCCAAATCGGGAGGCGTTTATATGGGACTATATCAAAACCTGGACCGATATAGCCCATCTTCGAACTGACCTGGTCTGCAGACAAAAGACCGAGTTACTTCGTGCACGATGCTTCATTATTGAAGACTGTAGCGTGATTATCACAGACAGACATGAAGACATACAGACAGACGGACAGACGGACATCGTTATATCGTCTTAGAATTTCTCCCTGATCAAGAATATATATACTTTATATAGTCGGAAATCGATATTTCGATGTGTTACAAACGAAATGACAAACTTATTATACCCCCGTCACCATTCTATGGTGGTGGGTATAAAAAATGTATATAGGCCGTAAGTTCGAATTACTTAAGTTGCGGTAACGCTTGCCTATGGCAAGGTATCTAAAACGCTTCCCTAAACCGTCTTCAATATTGCATCTAAATCCATACGTGGTATATATTAAATCAAAAAGATCGATCAAATTACGTAATATAACATCAGTTGACAAATTTCTATAGACATAAAATTTGACAAAATTTTCTATAGAAATAAAATTTTAACAAAACATTTTCTATAGAATTTAATTTGACAAAATTTTCTACACGAATAAAATTTAAAAAAAAATTCTATAGAAATAAAATTTAAACAAAATTTTCTATAAAATAAAAATTTGACAACATTTTCTATAAACATAAATTTTGACAAAATTTCTGTAGAAATAAAATTTCAACAAAAATTTTCTATAGAAATAAAAATGTTGACAAAATTTTCTATAGAAATAAATTTGGTAGATTAGTTTTGGCTCGAGTGGCAACCATTGGTATGTATGAAACAGATATGGACAAGTTTTGCATGGTGTTAGAGACAATATACCAACACCATGTACCAAATTTCAAACCGATCGGATGAAAATATGCTTCTGTTAGAGGCTCACAAAGCCAAAATCTGAGGGCTCCTTTATATGGGGGGCTATACGTAGAAGTGTGACCGATTTGCAAATATTGCCTATTGCAATACCATCCGACCTACATCAATAACAACTACTTGTGCCAAGTTTCAAGTCGATAGCTTGTTTCGTTCGGAAGTTAGCGTGATTTCAACAGACGACGGACGGACATGCTTAGATCGACTCAGATTTCACCACGACCCAGAGTATACTTTATGGGGTCTTAGAGCAATATTTCGATGTGTTACAAACGGAATGACAAAGTTAATATACCCCCATACTATGGTGGAGGGTATAAACAACAGTTGGTCTCCTTCGTATGTTCCAATGGGAGTTTTATCTATATTTGAACTGATTTGTACCAAAATCAATAGGGATCGATTCTGACCAACGACATGGACTTAATCCATATTGTTATACTCAGTTTCAGATAGTCATGCAGGGAATAAAAGTGGCTTTCATCATCATTTACAATAAATAATCCCTTGTATCACAAGTAGGAAGTTTTAGATTGCAACAGCTCATTTATGGCACATAGTAGTCATGTGTTGCAGATTCGTTACACTAGTGGTTATGTTTGATGTCTTTCGATAACTGGAAATGTATTTAAAACACAATGACGGCTTGATCATTAACTCAAAATAAAATGACGAATATAATGTATCACATGATTTAAACCCATCCACCCAAAGACACTTAGAGAAATGGTTTTAACACTGTTACAAATAACAATGACTAATCACATTACTGACTGATTGAAGGCCATATCATTGTAGATATCAGTTTTTGTATATTTTGCCTTCAATTATATTAAAAACTTGTTTAATTTCTTCTTTTTCATTTAGACATTGAACATTATCTCAGTGTCTCATCATCTGTGGGATCACTGAAGTTTAGCTGGCATCACATTATTGGCATCAACGTTTAAATCTTCGCTTATTGGAAAATGTTGCGCTATCATCGTCCTTTTTATATCATCTTCATTAGTTGCGGTGGCATTCATCAAACGTAAATACAGATTAGACACTCGCAATAACATTGATTCACTGGAGGAGGTGCATTCGCATCAAATTACAGTCATTGGATATGTTGTTGAAACTAGTTGGGGATTTGGATAGTGCACGGGTTACTGTTCCCAATAATTTAATGATTTTTATGACATCAGAATCAGATTAGATCTGATCTTCATCAAAATTTGTATACTCACAGAAAGCCATTTTAACTTTATTTTCGTTCTTGCCAAAAAACGCGCAGTTCGGACTTGACTTTAAACCACAAATCCCTTGCCAGTAAGAAACAAGTATATACGGACGTAAGTTCGGCCAGGCCGAATCTTATGTACCCTCCACCATGGATTGCTTAGAAACTTCTACTAAAGACTGTCATCCACAATCGAATTACTTGGGTTGCGGTAACACTTGTCGATGGCAAGGTGTCTTAAAAAATCCTTAACACCGTCTTCTAAATTGTAAGTTATTCCATACGTGGGATATATTAAACAAAACAAAGTATATTACGGCCCGTAAGTTCGGCACCAAGCGAAGCTTTATGTACCTCCATCATGGATTGCGTAGAAACTTCTTCTAAACACTGCCACCCACAATTGAATTAACTTAAGTTGCGTAACGCTTGTCGATGGCAAGTTATCTTAAAACCTCCTAACACCGTCTCCTAAATTGTATCTAAGTCCATACGTGGTATATATTAAATCAAACAAGTATATACGGCCGTAAGTTCGGCCAGGCCGAAGCTTATGTACCCTCCATCATGGATTGCTTAGAAACTTCTTCTAAACACTGCCATCCAGAATCGAATTACTTAAGTTGCGGTAACGCTTGCCGATGGTAAGGTATCTTAAAACCTCCTAACACCATCTTCTAAATTGTATGTAAGTCCATACGTGGCTATATATTAAATCAAAAAAGATCGATCCAATACGTATATAATTCAGTTTGACAAAGTATACATAAAAATTTTTGACAAAAATTTTCTACAGAAATAAAATTTTAAGAACGAGAAATGTTTATAATAGAGGAATTACAAAATTTTACAAAAATTTATAGATAATATGAACGCGATCTTGTAAGAAATTTTTTGGGACTCGATGGCCATCCATAGATTAGTGAGACAGCAGAAAGAAAAATTGAACCAAAATTCTATAGAACATAAAATTTGACACAAATTTCCTATTAGAGGCGTAATAACATTTGCACATTAAGAAAATTTTATTGTGAACCGAATAAATATTTAACAAAATATTCTCTACGAAATAAATTTCTTGACAAAACTTTCTATTAGAATAAAATTGGTAGATTATTTTTGGCTCTAGTGGCAACCATCGATATGAACCGAATATGGACGCAATTTGTGTGATGGACCAAGTTTGGTATAGGTTGTTAGAACGACTCATGATATAACACCTACGTTCCTATTTGAACCGGATCGATGAATATAGTCTCCCAAAAGAGGCTCCGGAGGTCAAATCGGAGAAACGTTTTATAGGGGGGACTATGTAGGTATAAGCATTATTATAAAAGGACCGATATGGACCAATTCTGGCCACGGTTGTTTAGAAAGATCATATACCAACACCAATGTTCCAAATTACAACCGGATTAGATGAAATTTTGCTTCTCTGGAGACTCGCAAGCCAAATCTGGGAATCGTTTTATATGGGGGGCTATATATAATTAATGAACCGATGTGTGACGCAATTTTTGCATGTTGTTGAGAGACCATATACCAATATCATGTACCAAATTTCAGGCGGATCGGATGAAATTTGCTTCTCTTTGAGGCTCCGCAAGCCAAATCTGGGGATCGGTTTATATGGACGCTATATATAATTATGG
The DNA here is from genome assembly GCA_003123925.1 of Haematobia irritans. NCBI lineage: Eukaryota > Metazoa > Arthropoda > Insecta > Diptera > Muscidae > Haematobia > Haematobia irritans. The sequence goes on from PGFW01022092.1 coordinate 10,169, forward strand.
ACCGATGTGGACCAATTTTTGAACGGTTGTTAGAGACTATATACCAACACCATGTACCAAATTTCAGCCGGATCGGATGAAATACGCTTCTCTTAGAGGCTCCACAAGCCAAATCTGGGTTATCCGGTTTTATATGGGGCTAATATAATTAAGAACCGATATGGACCAAGTTTTGCGCGTGTTATTAGAGATCATATACCAACATCATGTAACCAAATTTCAGCCGGATCGGATGAAATTTTCTTCTCTTTGAGGCTCCGCAAGCCAAATCTGGGGATCGGTTTATATGGGGGCTATATATAATTATGGACCGATGTGAACCAGTTTTTGCATGGTTGTTAAAGACCATATACCAACACCATGTACAAATTTTCAGCCGGATCGGATGAAATTTTGCTTCTCTTTTAGAGTCCCGCAAGCCAAAACAGGCGAATCGGTTTATATGGGGGCTATATATAATATGGACCGATTTTTTTGCAATGGTTGTTAGAGACCATATACCAAATTTCAGCCGGATCGGATGAAATATGCTTCTGTTAGAGGCTCTACAAGCCAAATCTGAGAGTCCCTTTATATGGGGGCTATACGTAAAAGTGGACCGATATGGCCCATTTTCAATACCATCCGACCTACATCGATAACAACTACTTGTGCCAAGTTTCAAGTCGATAGCATGTTTCGTTCGGAAGTTAGCGTGATTTCAACAGACGGACGGACGGACATGCTTAGATCGACTCAGAATTTCACCACGACCCAGAATATATATACTTTATGGGGTCTTAGAGCAATATTTCGATGTGTTACAAACGGAATGACAAAGTTAATATACCCCCATCCTATGATGGAGGGTATAAAAAGGCCGACTAAATACGTATATAATTCAGTTCGAAAAAATTTTGTATAGAACCAAAATGTTGACATAATTTTCTATAGAAACAAAATTTTGACAAAATTTTCTATAGAAATAAAATTTTGACAAAATGTTCTTTAGAAATAAAATTTTGACAAAATTTTCTATAGAAATAAATTTTGACAAAATTTTCTATTATAAATAAATTTTGACAAAATTTTATATAAAAATATTTGACAATTCTATACAATAAAATTTACAATCACAGAAAGTAAATTTTAAAAAAATTTTCTACAGAAGAATAATACATTGTTGACAAAACTGTTCTATAGTAACTAAAATGGTGAAAAAATTTTCTAATAGCAAATAAAATGTTGGTAAGATTATTTTTTGGCGATATGGACCAATTTTTTGCTTGTGATTGCTCCTCCAAAAGAGGCTCTGCAAGCCAAATCTTGGGTCGTTTAATATGAAGGGCCTATACGTGAAAAATGGTTCCGATATGGCCCCCATTTGGCAATACAACATCAATAACAGCTATCCTATGACAAAGTTTCAAGTCGGTTCGAAGTTAGGCGGTGATTTCAACAAGAACGGACGCCGACATGCTCAAATCGACCCAACGAATTTCACGCACGACCCAGAATATATATACTTTATGTCTCTTAAGAGCAATATTTCGATGTTTAGCAAAACGGAATGACAAAGTTTATATACCCCCCATCCCAATGTGATGGGTATAAAAAGGAAGTTCGGCCATTTCTGGCTCTACAATGAACTGAGTAGTCTGTGTGAGCCGCTAATTAATCGGGCTCTTTCATGCCCCATATACCTCTGCTGCGAAATCTAACCCCACGTATCGAATCACCGTCTTCACCGATATGGTTAACTCTTTGCCCTAGTAATGCAGAATAGTGACAAAGTAAGGTCCAAGTCCTCATTATCGTCAATACAAAAGCACGCTCTACATGCAACATCCCTGCTGCTCCTATTAGGTATATATGTGCTCATCAATTCCTACGTCAACGGTCATTATTCCCACGACCTACTGACTGTCGTCCTACACTCTTTGTTTTCTAAATAGTTTCCGTTATCGATTCATGTGACTGTCTATTCCAAACTAGCCGCGCGTTAATCTCTATTGGCTTTGCAATTCTCCAGTGCACTTCCCTATGTGTCCTAGCTCATAACGCCAGTTCATATTTTCATTTACATTCCTCATATTCCGAAAATTTCCCGGCTGGCCCATAAGGTTATGATTCTGCCGTAATTAAAAAGATTCTTTAATATGTACATTTCAATAGCGATTCGCGATAGATGTCTGGTAATTGCCAATCATTGAAAAATGTGACGGATTTCGTGTCTGGGTCCTCCACATATACAATCTCTCTCCATATTCGATCAATTGGTATAGCAGTTATTTTCGCTCTGTAATCTTGTTCCATTCTCGTCAGGCGTCAGAAATATCATACTTGCATCTATCGCTAAACTCAGGTATACGATAAAGGTATTGGTTGCCATCCGCCATTTTCACCAACCATTTCTCCTTTTATCCATATTGTGGTTGGTCACTGTGTGTATGAGTTTGAATTTCACGGTATCATACCTTACTATATACCTATCTCCTGAAGCAAGTACTATTTAGTACGTTTTTACAGCGTTACAGTACCTATTTGTTAGGAATTATAAGACAATCCGAACCTTCGCGGTAAGAAAGTTTTTATTCCGCGAAAGTCCTGTTTTCTATGCTTAGTTCTGCAACTTAGTAGACTCTTGTAGTATTTTAGCATGTTTTACTAACGATTTCAAAATGTTGACTTGCTTCAATCTAACTGTCATATTAGTTCGACCCTATTACTATAGTTTAACCACCCATTGATACTAACTGACATATGAGGCTTTCGAGTTAGTGGGTATTCGTTTACTTGTCAGCTGCTCCAATCACAGGATTGATAGGTGCGAATGTAGTTGTCTCACTGATTTGATGATGCATTCAAAAATGTTCATTGACATTGCCAAACGATTTATTGACTCCTTGATTGTGTAAACGCATTTTTGATGGTTTACTAATTTTAACCTTTTTCCGTGAGAGCTATTTTGGGTTCAGGGATTATCTAGGCTTTTGTGGTTTCCACTAGAATGGATATCAAAGTGTTTTCATTATTAGATAAATGTTAGGGGTTTTTAACTTTATGCACTTGGTTGAACAATTCAAGTTGAGGGAGTAATGGTGAACTATTGAAACAGGTAAAATTGGTGTACACGCTCACAAAAAATCGCTTCTGTAACATATTACCCCAAACATATTTGGCTTAATACATATACATTTTTGGCTAGTTCCCAACTTTATATGTTGATCTCTTCCAATATTATATTGATATTGAAAGCATATGTCATATACACAATTATGATTTGGGTAGTTTCCAACTTTATTTTTGCATCCAAATTCAATAATTTGTCTTCCAAAAAACAATATTCTTTATTATGTGACATATAATAATGCTTGGAAGCATTTTGCACCCAAAAAATTATATCTTTAAAAAAAAATTCTCCCAAACAATATTGTTTCTCAAAATTTTATTTATTTACATTTATATATTTAAATCATAATGAATTATGAAAATAAACCAGGCTTACAATATAGGTGCTAACAAACATAGGTTTTCGACTCTGAATGCTCAAAATTTTGTTTCTGCCCAATTGTATTATTCCCCACATGCTTTCTCACTTCCACGAGATATTTTTAGTCTTAGCACCTTTTTTTGTAATAAACACATTTGTAAAGAAATTATTCAATTGTATGTTTTTTTTATTTTAATTTTTACCTTTTGCTGGAGGGATTCGAACAGCGGACCAACAGTTTTGTAAGGATCAAGAATAGCTGATCAATTGCCCCAAGGAAAAATAAAATTTAATTTTGTAATAACAAGCAACAACCCAACTTTAATTCAATATGGTCCCTGTACAATTAGCGTCCAAGCTTACTAAAACACATATATGTTTATAGGCTATTTCTAAATTAATAAATGTTGTGCATCCAAGCATTATTATATTTAACAACATTTTATTCCCAAACAAATACTGATTCAAATATTAACAGTATACGTCTCCCAAGACATGTTATGCTAGGTTATGAACATTATATGCTTGCACTCAAAAATATAGTGTTTAAAGAATTTTGTTTCCAAAACATATAATGTTTATAGTCCAAACATATTGAAAAGGCTTAAATTGTGTGTATAGTGGGTCTTGATTGATGTTTGAATTTAAGAATTTTTTGTTCAACAAAGTAACTGGGATTTAATCAGTACTTATATAAAATAAATAAAGACTTTCTATCAAACATTTAGTGAACTCAGACCAATTTTTCATTTCAATGGTAAGGAGCCTCTCTTTAGAGGCTCAAAAAGAAAATCACATAATAATACACTAAAAAAAGTTTACATGGGTTCAAAAGATTTTGACCATTCCAAAAGGATTCTGTTTTTGACTCCGAGCCAAATATATGGTTCTCTAAAATGAATACATTTTTTACGAAGAGTATCCTTCCTTAAATTTCTAGCGCACGCAATTCTATAGAATTTTAAGGCCAAATTTTATAAAATACATAAAATTTTGCAATGCAAAACACGTAAACAGTTATGTTTATAAAGCATATTTTTGGGTGCCCACGAGCCGATAAAGGTTTAGGTTAGTATTAAAGTTGACAGCCCGATTTAGTATTCAGGACCTCACTAGACTATTCAGTCCATTTGTGATACCGACATTTAACTAAAGCTTACCTAGTTTTAACCACTGAACTTTTCTTAGGTTTTAACAACTGAACCTTCTCTATTATTTTCTTTTTGTTGAACTAATCAGATTAGTTCCAAGAAACATTAACAGACTGCTTTAAGTTAACGTTTTTCCAGCGTCCGCTAGTAATCTAATGCTATATTTGCCCCTAAATTTGCTTACGCCTTACACAAAATGCAGGACACTCACACAAGAACGGTGTTTAAATTTTGATTCCTTTTCCTCCGCATTCATGACAGCTCCTACAATAGTCATTATACTTCGCCACCATTATAGTTTTTGCAAATTCGGCTATCAGGCGGCGACCGTTATAGCAGATACTCAGAAGTGATATCTGACGTCTTGAGAACACTAGCATATCTAAGTGTGTTTTATGCGCTTTCAAGTTTTAAATGGGGCCAATTACTTGCTGGGTGTTCTAACAACCTTGCAATTCTCCATTCGAACATTTGCCAGTCATGACGGCCTTCTCAACGCAGCAAGAGCACCTTGCAGTGTTGCCAGAGACATACAAACAGATCTCTAGTCACCCTGAATATGTAAGGTAGTTTCTAAGCCTTCTGCGCTAACTCATCTTGCTTCGCTATTCCCCGGTATGTTTCTATGCCAGGACACCCATATTAGCGGTGAATATTTGTACTGCTCAGCCATCTTCGTTGAGAGATTTGCGCCAGTCGATGGCCGTTTTCGAGTAAAGGAATACAGAGTCCAAGGATTTATTGCAGGTTGACTGTCTGGCGTAATAATATAATGCCAACAATTTTTGCGCAACATTACTTCTCCAGCCAATTCGCCCCTCTCTTATTGCCTAATATTTTGGCAGCTCTGAAACAAAACACTACAGTGATTAGCGTTAATCTTCTTCGGCTATTCGAAAGTTCCAGATCTTTAGAATATACTTCCGAAAAACCTACTTGTCTCACTTCCAATTTGGAGCATCGAGTTGATAGAAATCTATATATCTTTTATTTCGCCGGGTCTGTGTACCACCACGCCTCACTGTGGGAATAGACGTTTCAAAAAACTTTTTTGTCGAAAGTGTTTTCGCCAGAGTGTAATACACTCCGTTAGGACATCTGGGCATTATTTTTAGACCGAACTGTGGGCCGAACATTTTTCCGACCAACAGCGCATAGCTCGCCAACCGCACAGCTCTTTTGTTGCAGCTGACTGTTTGGCCAAATGTCTAAAGGTAATTAGATGCAGCATGACAATTAATGGAATCTAGTTTCCCTAGTCTTACTGGAATGCGCCCTGAATACAAGCAAGCACGCCCATTCGCTGAACTTCTATCTAAACCTGTCGGTTTGCTGAAAAGTGCCGGCCACCAGACTACAACACCATATAAGCATTATAGGTCGAACCACTGCCGTGTATAGCCAGATGCACAATTTTCGCGTTTTTAATCCCCACTTTATAATAGCCCTCCACCATAGGATGGGGGTATATTAACTTTGCATTCCGTTTGTAACACATCGAAATATTTGCTCTAAGACCCCATAAAGTATATTATATTTCTGCGTCGTGGTGAATTTCTGAGTCGATCTGAGCAATGTCCCCGTCCGCCCGTCCGTGGAAAAATCACGGGCTTACTCTAAACGAAACCAATGTATCGACTTGCAATTGTGGGACAGTAGTTGTTATGATGTAGGTCGGATGGTAATTTCAAATGGGCCATATCGGTCCACTTTTTAACGTATTAGCCCCCAAATAAAATCGACGCTCAGATGCATGCGGTTTCGCGGAGCCTTTGAGTCGGAGAAAAAAATCAATTCCATCCGGTTTGAAATTTTGTACATGTATTAGTATTATGGCTCTGTCAATAAACCATCGCAAAAATTGGCCCACCATGCGTCCATTAATTACATATATAGCCCCCATATAAACCGATCCCCAAGATGGCTTGAGGAAGCCTCTAAGAGAAGCATATTCTTATTCGCATCCGGCTGAAATTTGGGTACATGTTTAAGTATATGATCTTCTAACAATCATGCTAAAATTGGTCTACATCGCGGTCTATAATCTATATATAGCCCCATAAAACCCTAAAAAAAGCCTAATTGGATGAGTAAATTCATCTGATTCGCGTTTGAAATTTGGTACGTATGTTGAGTATATGGTTCTAACAACCTGCAGGAAAATAGGTTCTTAATTATTATATAAACCCCCATTCCAAACCGAACCCCAGATTTGACCTCCGGAGCTTCATTGGAGACAAAATTCATCCGATCGCGGTCTTTAAGAAATTTGGTACATGCGCTAGTATTGTTATTCTGGCCGCTAACAACCATCGATAAAACTTGGTCCATATCGCGTTCTATAGTATAGTTATATAATCTACCGAAAGATTTTATTCTCCATAGAAAATTTTGTCAAAATTTATTACTAAATTAAGAAAATTTGTACAAAAAATTTTTTTGTATAAGAAATTTTATCAAGATTTTTATTTCGATTACAATAATTTTTGTCAAAAATTTTCTATTTTTCTGGTAGAAATTTTTTGTCAAAGTTCATCACTTACACAAATTTTGTCAAGCGTTTTATTTCTATTAGAAAAATTTTGTCAAATTTTTATTCTACAGAAAATTTTGGTCATAAATTTTATTTCTATAGAAAATTTGCCAAATTTTAATTACTCATAGACAATTTTGTCAACATTTTTCATTACTATTAGAACAATTTACAAGATTTTTATTTCTCTACAAAATTTTTGTCAACATTTTATTACTATAGAAAATTCGTACGAATTTCATTACTATTCAAAATTTTGTCAAGGTTTTACTTCTATAAAAATTTTGTCTAAATTTTATTTGCTATAGAAATTTTGTCAAAATTTTATTTTCTATTAGAAAAAATTTTGCAATATTTTATTACCATAGACAATTTTGTCAACATTTTATCTAGTATAGAAAATTTTATTAAGAATGTATTATTCTTCTTACAAAATTTTGTCCAACATTTTATTTCTATAGAAAATTTTGATCAAAATTTCATTACTACAGCAAAATTTTTCAAGGTTTTACTTCTATAGAAAATTTGGTCTTAAATTTATATTGTATTAGAAAATTTTAGTTCTAAATTCTTATTCGCTGTAGCAAAAT
>PGFW01022104.1:0-11656 GCA_003123925.1 Haematobia irritans
AGAGATTTGCAACAATTTTATTTCCATAGAAAATTATGTTCAAAATATTTATTTCCATAGAAATTTTGTCAAAAATTTATTTCTACAGGGAATTTTGTCAAACCTTTTATTCTATAGAAAATTTTGCCATTACTTATTTCTCTAGAAAATTTTATAGAACTTTTTATTTCCATAGAAAATTTTATCAAACTTTTATTTCTGTAGAAAGTTTTGTCAAAATTTTATTTCTATAGAAAATTTTGTCATTATTTATTTCTCTAGAAAATTTTATACAATTTTTTATCAAAGTCTTATTTCTATAACAAATTTTGACAAAATTGTATTTCTATAGAAAATTTTGTCAAACTTTTATTTCTATAGCAAATTTTGGACAAAATTGTTATTTTCTATAGAAAATTTTGTCAAAAATTTTATTCCAATAGAAAAATTTTGTCAAAATTTTATTTCTATAGAAAATTGTGTCCAAATTTTATTTCTATAGAAAAATTTTTTCAAGATTTTATGTTCTAAGAGAAAACTTATGCCCACATTTTATTTCCAGTAGAAAGCTTTTGTCAAAATATAATTTCTTATTATAACTTCTTGTCAAAAAGTTTTTCTATAGAAACACTGTATGTTTAAACTTTTATTTCTACAAGAACGTCCTTTGTCACAATTTTATTTCGTATAGAAAATTTATTGTCAATTTTTTTTCTCTTTTATAGAAAAATTATGCCACATTTATTTCTATATCCAACTTTTTAATTTCTAAAAAATATTTGACAATTTCTTTTTTATCTTATAGAAAGTTTATCAAAAGTTTTTTCTACAAAAATTTTGTCTAAATGTTTATTATCTATTTAAAGTTTGTCCATAATTTTAATTTCTGTAGAAAAAGTTTGTCAAAGTGTTTAGTTTTTTTTGTTTTAGTTTGCCAAAATTTTATTTTCTATAGAATTTTTCTTCCAAATTATATTTCTTATAGAAAATATTGTCAAAATTTTTAGTTCTACAAGAAAATTTTTCACAAAATTTTAATTCTACAAAAACAATTGGCAAACGAATGCCGAGGTGAAATAAGCTCTAATGGTTGCTGTTGAAGTCCGATTTTTTCATTGTTCAGTTACACTTTCGTTGGCGGCCTCATATTACGTTGGGGTCCCTGTTTCATTTAAAAATTGGGAATTGCATTTGTACAATTTTTTTATTTTTGTTTGGTTTTAATTCGCATTTGTGCCCAAAAGCTTCCTAAGCATCCAACAGTTTCACATTAATATCGAATATTGTAGCCCCATTGTAGCCCCAGACACAATGTTCCCATTAGCACTTATTTGAATATTTGAACTGAATTTTGGCAAAATAATTTTCGACTACGTACGAGAAATCTCTTGCCTCATAAATTCGGTTTTCATCTTTCTTGCGATTCGTTATTTTCATTAGCCCTTTTTAGTAAAACGAACCCAGTGCTCAATAGAAACATTATTTTATCCATTTTGTGTGTTGTAAAATTTGATTAAGTCCGCTAGATGATGACATTTTGCTTTTGTTGACAATTTTGTGAAATTAAAATTAAGATCTAAAAGTTGCCCAAGAATCCAATTTTTGTATAGATTACCTTACAGAGTGTATGCTTTACTAAATAGTTGTATGCAGTCGAGTTAGAGTCTTACACTGCTAATGAAAATTAAAAAAATATATATATCTAAGTCATGCATATTATTATGAAGTAAAAAATTCATACGACTTTTATATATTCGGACTAAACTCCGATTTTGTTTTCTTTAAAGAATTTTACTTCAATTAGAAAAGATTATTAGATTTTTTCATTTTATTGAATAGAGTACGAGATTCATATCAATAAATATTTTAATTTCCAATATCCCAGAATGTGATTTTTGTAGTTTAGATAAAACCTGCTCATAATAAAGATGAGCCTCCCACCTTTCTATTCCATTTATGTCCCATGCTATAAATCAAAACTGCATTTCAAGCATTGGCCAAAAACTTGAGGAAATACAAAAAGTGCTTCAGTGCTTAAGCCACGTAGTCTTTGCAAGATTCTCTTGGTCATAAAACTGCCAATAACCATAATTTGAAATTTGTTCCATGGCCAATGAAGCATACGGTTGAAACTTAAAATATTTCGCCATCCAAAGTTTATTAGCAGCAATTTGTTGTTGAGTAGAAATGAAGTCGTACAAAAAAAAAAAAAAAAAAAAAAAAAAAAAACAACAACTCAAACATACATAAAATAGACAAAAATAGAAATAAAAACAGAAAAACACTTACATTTGTATTTAATGGCAAATTCTATAAATAGTTTCCATCCATAACCAATCGGGTACCAAAACTAAATTTGAAATTGCAGCATCCACTGGTTAATAAATAAAGGTATTATGGCCAAAATGGTTATTGGGAAGAGCCTATATAAATCTGAAATCAATGATTCTTTCAGCATATCTTCGTATATAGAAGATTTAAAACTTTTTTTTCAATTTTATTCTATAAAAATTTTTCTATAGAATTTAGTTTCTATTAAAAAAAAACTTTCTCAAAAACTGTAATTTCTATAGAGGACTTTATAAATATTTTATTTCTATAGATACTTTTTGACACAATTTTAGCTTTATACAAAATATTTTTCAAAATTTTATTTCTGTAGAAAATTTTAACAAAATTTTATTTCTATAGAAAATTTTGTCAAAATTGTATATTTATAGAAAATTTTGTCAAAATTTTATTTCTATAGAAAAATGTGTCAACATTTTGATTCTACAGAAAATGTTTTCAAAGTTTTATATCATTAGATAATTTTGTAAAAATTGTATTTCTATGGAAAAATTTGTCAAAATTTTATTTCTATAAAAAATTTTCTCAAAATGTTACTTTCTATAGAAAATTTTTGTCACAAATTTTAAGTTTCTCAAGATAAATTTTGTCAAAATTTAATTTCTAAAGTTGACATTTTATCAAAAATTTTATTTCTATAGAAATTTGTCAAAATTTTAATTTCGTATTGACAATTTTGTCAAAAATTTTTTATTTCTTAAATATTTTGTCATATTTATATCTATAAAAAACTTTTAAAAAATCTTTATCTTCTATAAAAAATTTTTGTGCAAAAATTTTATTTCTATAGAAAATTTGTAAAAAATATGATTTCTATAGAGAAAATTTGTCAAATTTTTTTTATTTCTATAGAAAATTTTGTCCAAAATTTTATTTCTAATAGAATATTTTTGTCAAAAATTTCATTTCTAGAGAGACAGTTTTTTCACAATTTAATTCCTATTAAGATAAATTTGTCAAAATTTTATTTCTATTAAAATATTTTTGTCGCATTCTATTTCTATAAAAATTTTCTTAAAATGTCATTCTATATAAAATTTTGTCAAAATTTTATATTTTCTATAGAAAATTATTCTTAAAATATTATTTCAATAGAAATTGTGTAAAATTTATTTGTATAGAAAATTATTGTAAAAATTTTATTTTCAATAAGAAAATTTTGTAAAAATTTTATTTCTATCGAAAGATTTTGATCAAACATTTTATTCCTATAGAAATTCTGTCAAATTTTAGTTCTTTGAAAAATTTGTCAGCATTTTTATTCTAAAGAAAATTTTTCAAAAATTTTATTTCTATAAAATATTTTGTCGACATTCACTATTTCTATAAAATTTTCTTAAATGATTATTTCTATATAAAATTTGATCAAAATTTTATTTCTATAGAAAATTTTCTTAAAAATTATTTTCAATAGAAAATTGTGTCAAAATTTTATTTTGTATAGAAGAATTTTGTAAAAATTTTTATTTCAATAGAAAAATGTTGTAAAAAATTTTATTTCTATCGAAAATTCTTGTCAAAATTTTATTCCTAAAGAAAATTCTGTAAAAATTTTATTTCTTTAGAAAATTTGTCACATTTGTTATTTTTAAAGAAAATTTTTGTCAAAATTTTATTTCTATAGATTATTTTATTAAAATTTTATTTCTATAAAAAATTTTCTTAAAATGATTTATTTCCTATATAAATTTTGTCAAAATTTTATTTCTATAAGAAAATTTCCTTAAAATTATTTCAATAAAAAATTTTGTCAAAATTTTATTTCTATAGAAAATTTCATTAGAAAATATTGTCAAATTTAATTTCTAAGAAAATTTTGTAAATTTATTTCTAATAAAAAATATTTTATCAAATTTAATTTCTTATAAAAAAATTTGTCAAAATTTATTTTTATAACAAACTTTTCCGAAATTTATTTATTTCTATAGGGAAGTTTTTGTCGAAATTTATTTCTATAGAAATTTTGTCAAAGTTTTTTTCATAGAAAATGTTGGGCAAATCTTTTCCAAATTTATTTCTGTAGAAAATCTTGTCAAAATTTCATTTTCTATTGCAATTTTGTCAAAATTTTTTTCTCATAGAAATCTTGCCAAATTTTTTTATTTAGAAAATTTTTGTCAAATTTTATTTCTATAGAAAAATTTGCCAAAATTTTTATTTCTATAGAAAAATTTGTCAACATTTTGATTCTATAGAAAATGTTTTCAAAGTTTTATATCCATAGATAATTTTGTCAAAATTTTATTTCTATAGAAAATTTTCTCAAAATTTTATTTCTATAGAATTTTTTTTCAAAATTTTATTTAATTTACTCCCAATAAAAAATTTTTGTCAAAATTTTATTTCTCAATAAAATTTGTCAAAATTTTATTTCTATAGATAATTTTGTCAAAATTTTTTTCTAATAAAAAAACGTTTCTCAAACTTGTTATCTCTATCAAAAATTTTGTCCAAAATTTATTTTTACAAAAATTCTTGTTAAAATTTACAGAAATTTTTTGTCAAAATTTTATTTCTAAAAAAAAATTTTTTTTTGAATTGTATTTCTACAGAAAATTTGTTGTATTTCTATAGAAAACTTTGTTCAAAATTTATTTCGTTCTTTTTGTTCTGTATTGTTGGTTTTGTTCTTAACAGCATTGTTGTTGTTTTGATTTCAGCTTAAAACCATTAAATTGACTAACTAACAAGTGTAGGCTTAACATCAGAGGAAATATGTTGTCAAATTTTATTTGAGCAAAGCCCTATAGACTGGCAAGATGGTTTGGATGGACGCACGTTTCGAATTACCACATTCCTCATCAGTATCCTCTACTTGCAGCAAAAACTTGATCAACCAATTATCAGAGATACATTCAGGCAGTTCATTAAAACGCCAACAATGAACCACACTTGACCTCCGCAAAAAGGTTTTGCATGGATCCGCTTATGCCGAAATAAAATCGGGACAAAATATTCTTTTTGCTTTCTTGAATTTATTCTGATATGGTGATAGTTTTGCTGCAAGTAGAGGATGCAACTAAATTTTATTTCTATAAACAATTTTCTCAAAATTTTCTTTCTATTAGAAATTTGGTCGAAATTTGATTTCTATAAAACATTTACTCAACATTTACTTCCTATAGAAAAATTTTGTAAAAATTTTATTTCTCAAGAAAATTTTGTCAAATTTTTATTTCTATAGAAAATTCTGTCAAAATTTTATTTCTTTAGAAAATTTGTTAAAATTTTATTTCTATAGATACCATGATGTATATTTAGCCTACTAATTGCTGTTTTAGTTATTTATATATTCAAATTAATTAAAATTCTTTTTGTGACTGCAATTTTTGAGGCATACGAAGAAACTTTTAAATATAAGCACACAAAAAAAATATGTGAAAAACTTTTTGATATTAAATGTAATTAGAATATTTTTTCGCGCCTGTGTTAATTAGCATAGCACTTCATAGTAAGCAAACTTAAATAGCTTAAATTGTACAATGTGTGTTTCAACTTTCAGTTGAAGAAAAAATCTTATCATTGTGATTTTTGGTGGATTACACAGTCTCTACATTGGTATGCCATAAAACAAAACCATAAACATCCAAAGAGCACGTCCCTATCTACGAATGTGCTTGTTTGAATGTGTTGTATTGGCGGGGCGTTTTGTGGTTCTTGTTTTTGGTAAACCAATTAATATCAATCATACGTCACTTTGCAAGTGATCAAAATTCACAAGTGTAATTTGGCCAAAGTAATACAATTATTTATCAACGCTATTTTGATGCGACAACTCATGTTTCTCTAAAAATTCTTTTAATACTTCCACAACAAAGAAAAAATACCAAAGCTTTTGCTAAGCAGATGTATCATGTGTTTTTTTCTAAAGTTTGTATTTTTTTTTTGGACCATAATTGGCCGCCAGAGAACTTAATGTAATGACGTTAATTTCTACTTCTGTTTTACCACAAATTATTTTTGTAGTCTCTGTAATTTGATGGAGATTTTTCGGCTTTTAGCTGTTATTAATTCCATTAGGTATTTTCGTAGTTACACCCTAAGGAGCGATGTAATGTTTTTTGTGTTAATTAATATCAATCATACGTCATATTAGAAATTGTTGTTATATTTTTAGTTGTAATTAATGAAAGCCAGTTTTCATTGACAGTTTTGTAAAACTTGCGATTATAATACACTTGGAGATATAAAAATACATGACAGTGTGCTTATTATCCAAATATGTTTTTTTATTCAATTTCAATAACATTTCAAAAATATATCATACAAAAAGTATTAAAAAAACCAGTAAGGAAAGTCTAAAGTCTGTCTATTATCCATATTTAAGAGTTTAAAATTAATGTCAAATTCTAAACGTTTTAATGACTTGACTGGAAATTTACTACTTCTACAAAAAGGGAGGAGCTTACTGCACAAAGTCAATGAAATTTGCTATAATATTTCATAAAGAATTTTATTTCTATGAAAATTTTATTTCTACTGAAAAGTTTTTGTCAATTTTTATTTGTCACGGCAAATATTTTGTCAAAATTTTATTTCGTATAGGCGGAGAAGCTCTGGTTGCATTAAAATGTTGTTTCTGTTCCAAAATTCTTTTGCTATAGAAAATTTTGCTGCTATAGGATTCTTGTATGTTCTACCTCGAAAATTTTGTCAGACCGCATAGTTATTGCCTAATAGAAAATTCTTGCTCAAAACATTTTAGCTCGCTATTTCGAAATTTCCTGCTCCAAAATCTTATTTCTATAGAAAAAATTTGTCATACGTTTTATATGCTATCACGAAAAGGTTTGAGGTCAGAAATTTTATTTTCTTATAGAGACAATTTCTGTTGGGCAGCTCCTGTACTGTCCTGGTTTATTTGAAACATTTTGTCCCGCAAATTTTATTTCTATAAGATTCTTCTTGTCAAACTTTCGTATTTCTTTAGGATATTGTGTGTCGCAAAATCCTTGGTCCAAATTTTATTTCTAATAGGGACAATTTTCTTGTCCAAACTTTTATTTCTATTACGGATATGTTCTGTCAAAAATTGTTATGCGTTCCTGAGAAAAATCCTCGGATGGTCCCACTGAGATTTTCTTTCCATAGAAATTATTTATGTCTAGCGGCAATTTTTTTTTTCAAAATTTTATTTCTTATACGGCAATATTTCTTCTCTTAAAATTTTAGTTTGTTTAGGGAAATTTTGGCTCAAACATTGCTTAGTTTCTATATTTCAACGAATATTAGCAAATGGATTATTTCTATATACTCAGGTTTAGAGCCTCAGAAGAAAGTTAATATATTCACTACACGCGCGAGCAGTGATGCATGGTGAACGCCGTCGGCGAAATCCCTATACAGCTCAGTACGCAGAATTTGGAGAAAATTGTCCAACAAAAAGCCTACGCAGAAAATCTAATTCGGCGAAAATTGTTATCCGTGCGGATAGGCCGAGAGGATTTTGGTCAAACATTTATTTTATAGAAACAAATTTGTTTGCCTAGGGCGACGAGAAAGTGTTGTCAAAAGGGATTTTATTTCCAATACGGAAAGATGTTGTCGAAAACTCGTTGTACTTCCCGCATAAAAATTTTGGCGAACATGCTTTATTTTATAAAGAAAATTTTTCAAAAATTATGTTTTGCGCTCACTCACCCGGACACAGCTTTCAGCGATGCAAAGATTTTATGTATCCGATCGAAACTTTGTGTGACATGTGTTTACTTGGTCTCGACAACCGAGAATCTTTTTCACAAGTGCCTTGGTTCGTATGAGAGTCTATCAAGTGACCGTTTCATATGTCTTCATATCGAAGCTTTTTTGTCCAAAAATCTCAAGGGAAAGTGGGCAATGAAATGTTTTTTGAAGATTTATTTCTAATAGGAAATTTTGTCAAAAAATATTATTTCTAAGGAAATTTTGTCAAAATTCATATATATAGACACTTTCTGTGAATGGTTTTATTTTATAGGAATTTTTTGTCAAGGATTGGTAAGTTTCCTGGATACGCCAACCAAACGGGTTTCGTGTCAGGAACACCTTGGTTATTTCCTTATAAGGACGATGTTTTCATGCTGTCAAATTTGGTGATTACACCTAATGAGACGCACGGGTTTGTGTCATAAATAAATATATTCTGTCGAAAATTTTTGCCAAAAATTTTATAATCTATAAGAAAATTTTATTACAAAAATTTTTATTTGCTATAAGCAAAATTTTTATTAAAATATTTTTATTTCTGTAAGAAAATTTTGTAAAAATTTATATTTCTATAGAAAAATTTTCACAATTATCTTTTCTATTAGGAAAATTTAGCCAAAATTTTGTTATATCAAAACTTTCGTCAAAATTTTATTTCAAAAATTTGTATTTATATCGAAACTTTTGTCAACATTTTATTTCTAATAGAAATTTTTTTGTGATTGTTTTATTTCTATAGGAAATTTCCTGTCACAAAAAAATTTTAATTTCTATAGAAAAATTTTTCAAAATTTTGGTTTCTAACAGAAAAATTTGTTCAATTTTGTTATATTAGAAAATTTTATCCAACTATTTATTTATATGCGAAAGCGTTAGTCCAAAAATTTATTTCTATAGAAATTTTTGTGATAGTATTTTTTCTGGATTATTGTCAACTTATTTATTCTATAGGTTATTGTCATATATTTATATTTATAGGGATTTTAGTCAAGATTTTATTTCCTATAGGAAATTTTGTCAAAAATTTTTATTTCTATTAGGAATATTTGTCAAATTTAATTTATAATAGACACTTTCGCCTCAAAAGTTTTATTTTTATAGGAATTTTTTGTCAAAAATTTAGTTTCATATTACAAAATTTTGTCGAAATCTTTAATTTCTATTGGGCAATTTTTTGTCAATAATTTTATTTCTATTGAAAATTTTGTCCAAAAAAAAATTTATTTCTTATAGGAAAATTTATCAAAATTATTTATTTATCGAAACCTTTTGTTAATAGGTTTTATTTCTATAGGAAGAGGGTTTTTTGTAAATAGTTTTTATTTCTATAGGAAATTTTGTCAAAAATTTATTTCTAGTATGAAGTTGTTTAAAATTTTAATTTCATTATGGAAAATTTTGTCAAAAATTTAATTTTATATAGACAGGAAATTTTTGTACAAAATTTAGTTTCTATAACAAAATTTTGTCGAATTTATATTTTTGCTTTTTGTTTTTTATTACTATCGCGGACAATTTTGTACAATATTTATATTTCGCATCGAAATTTGGCCAAATTTTATTTCTATAGAAAATTTTTAAAAATTCTTAATTTCTATACGGAAAATTTTGTCAAACATTTCATTTCTATAGAAAATTTCAAATTTTATCAATTTATTTAAATATCGAAACTATTTATGCAAAATTTTATTTCGATATAGAAATTTTTTGTGATAAGTTTTATTTCTGATAGAAATTTTGTCAAAATTTTATTACTAGGAAATGTTTGTCATTTTATATTCTATAAGGTAAATTTTGTCAAAATTTAAATTTATATAGACACTTTTGTGGAAGTTTATTATTTTAAAAGGAAATTTTTGTCAAAAATTTAATTTCTACAACAAAACTTTGACAAGAAATTTTTACCTTTCTATAGAAAAAATATTGTCAATATTTTATTTCAATCGAAAATTTGCCAAATTTTATTTCTAACAGAAATTTTATTAAAATTTTACTTTCTATAGGAAATTTTGTCAGAATTTTTATTTCCTATAGACAATTTTTCAAAATTTTTTCTAACAAATTTTATTTATATCGAAACTTTTATCAAAATTTTATTTCTATAGAAATATTTTGTGTATAGTTTTTATTTCTATAGGAGAATTTTGTTCAAATTTTAAAATTTATATAGACACTTTTGTGAAAGTTTTATTATTTATAGAATTTTTTGTCAAAATTTTTATTTTCTCAGTGCAATTTTATTGTCAAAATTTTATTGTAGCTGTAAGCAACAAATTTTGTCAATATTTGTGGATTTCTATTGAAAATTTGCTAAAATTTTAAATTCTATAGGAATTTTAATTCAAAATTTTAATTTCTATAGGAAAATTTGTGTCAAAATCTTTATTTCATAGAAAATTTTGTCAATTTGTAATTTCTATAGAAATTTTATCACAATTATATTTTTCTATATAAAATTTTTATCAAATTTATTTAATATAAAAACTGTTGTGTCAACATTTATTTCTATAGCGAAATTTTGTCAAAAATTTATTTTCTAAGCATTGCAAATTTTGTAAAAAATTTTTTAATTTCTATAAGACAATTTTTCACAATTTGTTTTTTAGATAATTGTTTAATACAAAATTTTATTTATAGGCGAAACTTTTGTCAAAATTATTATTTTTATATAGAAACTTTTGTGAATGTTTTATTTCTATAGAAAATTTTGTCAAAATTTTATTTCTATAGGAAATTTATGTCAACAATTTTATCAAAATTTTATTTATGTAAAAATGTTTATTTCTATAACAAAATTTTGTCAAAAATTTAATTTCTAATAGAAATTTTTTGTCATAAATTTATTACTATAGAAAATTTGTGGGTTAATAATTTTATTTTCTATAGGACATTTTGTCAAAATTTAATTTCTATAGAAAATTTCGTTGTCAAAAATTTAATTTCTATAGAGAAATTTAGTGCAATAATGTAATTTGTATTAGAAATTTTTAATTAGCGGTAATAAAATTTTGTCAAATATTTATCTCTATAGAAAATTTTGTCAGAAATTTCAGTTTCTAATAGAAAATTTGTCAAAATTTCCATTTCTATAGAAAAATCCCTGTTTCCGAGAGTGTAATATTTTTACTTAAATCATACATTGAATTCAAAAAAAATCGTCAAAATCATCTCGCATAATAAATTCACGACGAAGTGTTGTCGCATACAATGAGCCTCCTCCTGGGATTAAAGAGGGGCATGCAAAAATGACAGAGAAAAAATGTTGTGGGCCAGCAGCTACTTCAAATATTAACTGATTACCATAGGCTGCAATGCTAATATCCGGTAATTAAGAGAGCTTAATCGTAATAAGAGTAGTAGTTCGATCTTGAAACCAAAGTATCTCGAAGCTGATGATATCAACCATCATTGAGAAAATCTATCTATCTTTCAAACACCATACTCATACTTTATCCCAGCCGCCAGCCCCTCCCACTAAATTCAATAGAATCTGAAACGAAAACTTAACTGCTTGAAATCAAATGTTTTGTTCATGTAATTCAATTGTCATTGTATATGAGAGAAGTAAAAACACCAATAACACAACAATGGCCAAAATAAGGATCCTTAAAGAGCAGAAGGACCAATGTTTGTTTTCATTGTG
>PGFW01022104.1:64843-87867 GCA_003123925.1 Haematobia irritans
ATTAAACATGTTCCATCCTTCTATATGCATGAATGAGCATTCATTGGTAAACTTGTCATTCTACAAGAGAGAATTACTTTCCCCGCTCTGTCATAAAGTAGTCCAGACATCTCTTTTCCAGTCCAAAGAAATGCCGGAAACAAAAGACGAAAAAAGGAAATAAATAAAAACATGACCACGACGAATGAAGAAAGATCGTTCAAACGACAACTAGGAAATGCAAGGATATAAACAAAATATGCTTGACTTTATGTCGTTGTGGGTGTGAGTGCGTTGAATACAAAACTTGGCATAGGGTGAGAAAATGCCCTGGGAAAGGGTAGCAACCGATATGTTTAACTAAGATGTATGTTTCCTTGGTTTCTGCGTTTCTTTTTTTTTTGTTTTGGTTTCACCCTCATTGTAAATGGGATACTATTTGTTGTTGTTGTTTTTTTTTTTTTTGAATTTTATTTCTGTTTTTCATTTTTCTCATCTCTAACGACAAGAAATGTTACAAAATGATATTTTAGGGTCATTTTGGGATCAATTTGAAAGATGGATGTGTTTAACAGACGAACCATATAAGCAGAACTAATGGCAACAAGAACAACAGCAACAACGACAACAATAATCATAACAACGACATCAACAACATCATAAACTACCATAATAATGGATTCGCAAATGGCTTGAATGATGACGGGGTTGATTTGATGGCGATGAGCGGGTGAAAAGTGTAAAGTTGTTATCTGTTTTATATAGTATATAATAAATTTGTGCATTTCTATGTAACGCCCCAGAACAAACCCATCGTTTAGTGTACACCAATTGTCTAAGAATCTGAATTTCTGAGTCATTGTGAAAATGTCCGACTTTCCTTACTTGTTTTCAAATTATTGTTGGGTTATGATTTTAAATTTCTATTAAATTTGTTTTTAATAAAAACCCAGCAAAAATGAATTCCTTGGTATCTACCATAATAAGAAGTACCCTTATAAAAGAAATCCAATCAAATCAAACACGTGGAGCCATATCAGAAGTATAGTGTGTGTTTATAATTTATGAAATTATCCGAAAAAAATTCTATTCACTCATCGTACACAAAATTCTATTGTGTTGATCTTTCGAGATATTTTTGTATGGAACTGCACACATTGCAAAATCTGCAACAATTATATCACAGACAAACTAAGCAAAAATATACAGTAACTATTTAGGTAGGATCAATTCTTGTATGTATTCAAATAAGGAAAAATCGGAGGTTTTCATTACAATATGTTTGTAGCCATGAGAGAAATAATTGAAATTGCGATTGATAAGACATTGGCTTGCACACATATTAAAAATTTTAAGAATAAGATAAAAGAGAGTGAGCGAATTGTTAACAAGTTCATTATTAGTATTTATCAATTCCTATGTTTACTCGGGTAAAGTGATTTGGGTGTCTTATATATTTTTCATGCAAAATTCAGATTTCACTATTGATGGAAGTGGGTTTGTTGTGTGATTTTTTTTGAAGTTTCATAATAATTTTTAGTAGATTTGTATATTCTGAAATTATCCTAAAACTTTTCGATTCATTCGTCGCGCACAAAATGCTATTTTGTTAATCTTCCAAGATATTTTTGTAGGGAACTGCACACATTGCTAGATTTGCAACAATAATATCACAGACAGTCTAGGAAATAATATACAGCAACTATTTAAGTAGGATCAATTCCTGTATGCGTTCAGATAAGTGCTAATTAGAGGTGTACATTACATTATGTTGGACGCCATGAGTGAAATAATCAAAATTGTGTTTAATAAGAAATTGATATGCACACATCGTAAAAATTTTAAAATAGGATAGAGGAGACTGAACGAAGTGTTAGAAAGTTCATTATTGGTGTATATCAATTCTTACGTTTACTCGGGTTAAGTAATTTTGATGGCTTATAAATTTTTCATGGAAAATTCTATATAGTTAGTATTTGTATATTCTGAATATATTTTGTAGATTTGTAATTTCTGAAATTATCCTCAACATTTTCTATTTACTCATCACGCACAAAATTCTATTTTGTTGATCTTCTGAGATATTTTTGTATGGAACTGCACACATTGAAATATCTGTGACAATTATATCGTAGACAGCCTATCAAATGATATACAGTAACCATTTGTGTAGGATCAATTCGTGTATGCCTTCAGATAAGCAGTAATTAGAGGTGTAGATTACATTTTGTTGGAAGTCATTTTGTGAAATAATTGAAAATGTGATTAATGAGACATTGGTTTGCACACATATTAAAAATTAAAACAATATGATAGAAGAGACTGAACGAAGTGTTAGAGAGTTCATTATTAGTGTTGATCAATTCTTATGGTTACTTGGGTGAAGTAATTTGGGTGGCTTATTTATTTTTCATTAGAAATTTTACGATTTCTATGTATGACTGAGTGTATTAAAGTATGAATAAGATGAAAGTGAGTGGAAAAAGATTTCTCTATGTGGAAGAGGATTTGTTTTTTTTTCTCTTTTACAGAAGTTTCTTAATAATATTTAGTAGATTTGTATATTCTGAAATTATCATACAAAAATATATTTATCCATATGCGCAAAATCCTATTTTGTTGGTCTGGGGAGAAAAATGTTAGTATAGAAATGCACACATTGTCAGATCAGTTACTATTATATAATAGACAGTCTAAGAAGTAATATATAGTTATTTTTTAGGTAGCGTTAATTCTGGAGTGCATTCACATAGACGAAACTTTGAGAAATTCCTTACGTTATGTTGCCAGAAATGAATGAAAGAAATGAAATTGTGATTGAAAATATATTGATTTGCACACATGATAAATAATAAAAAAATAAGATGGAAGAGATTGAACGAAGTTTTATGGAGTTCATTATTAGTGTTGATCAATTCTTTGAGTAATAGTAAATTGAGTAGAGAATTGCACACATTACCAGATCTGCAACTA
Organism: Haematobia irritans; assembly: GCA_003123925.1. Classification (NCBI taxonomy): domain Eukaryota; kingdom Metazoa; phylum Arthropoda; class Insecta; order Diptera; family Muscidae; genus Haematobia; species Haematobia irritans. The sequence continues at coordinate 67,796 of PGFW01022104.1, forward strand.
TAATATCACAGACAGTCTAAGAAATAATATGCAATAACTATTTCAGTAGGATCAATTCCTGTATGCCTTCAGATAAGCGATAATTAGAGGCGTGCATTACATTATGTTGGAAACCATGAGTGAAATAATTAAAATTGTGATTAATGAGATATTGTTTTGCACACATATTAAAATTTAAGAAAAATAATATAGAAGAGACTAAGCGAGGTATTAGGAAGTTCCTTATTAGTGTATATCAATTATTATGGTTATATATTTTTCAAGGAAATTTCTATGATTTCCATGTGTGGCTGAATTCTGTGGAAAAAGATGTCTTTCTTGGTTGAGGTGGGTTTGTGTTTTTCTTTCCTTTATAGAAGTTTCAGAATAATATTTAGTACATTTATATATTTTAAAATTATCAAACAAAGGGGTATATTCATTGATCGCGCTCAAAATTCTATTTTGTTGGTCTTGTAAGAAAATTGTGTAATGAATTGCACACATTGCCAATTCTGCAACAATAATGTCATAGACAGTCTAAGAAATTATATACATTTATTTTTTAGTGGATCAATTTCTGCGCTCGTCCAGAGAAGGGAACATTTGAGATAACCATTACTGCCATGAATGTAATAATAGAAATTTTGATTGTTAACTTATAAATTTGCACACTTGATATATAATCAAAAAATTAGTTGGCAGAGAATGAACGAAGTTTTGGGGAGTTCATTATTAGTGTTGATGAATTCTTATGTTGACACGGATCAAGTGATATGGGTGGCTTATTTTTGAATTTATATAATTCTGTTTTCATTATTATTATTAATTTGTTTAAAATCCTAATAAATTATGAAAATAAATACAAAAATAAAGGTACTAACAACTAAGGTTTTCGACCTAAATTCTGTTTTCAATTAGAGAAATTTCTTAGAATTCATGCAAAGCTTTTAAAAATACGTAGAAAGAGTTTGGAAAAGATTTCACTCGTGGTGGAAATTGGTTTGTTTTGTTTTTTTCACAAAATAAGTAGAAAGAGTTTGGAAAAGATTTCACTCGTGGTGGAAGTTGGTTTGTTTTGTTCTTTCACAAAATAAGTAGAAAGAGTTTGGAAAAGATTTCACTCGTGTTGGAAGATGGTTTGTTTTGTTCTTTCATAGATATTTCATAATAATATTTTGTGGATTTTTCTATTCTAAAATTATTCAACAAAATTATTCTACTGTGCTCAAAATCTTAGTTTTTTTCCCCAACGAGAAATTTATGTATGGATTTGCACACATGGCCAGATCTACAACAATAATATCACAGATAGTCTAGAAAATAATATTCAGTTATTATTAAGGTAGAATCAATTCGTGTGCGTATTCAGATAAGGCAAATTTAGACGTATTCTTTTGTTATGTTGCAGCCATAAATGAAATAATTGAAATTGCGATGGATGCCACATTAATTTGCACACATAAGAATAGTTGAAAAACATAATAGAAAAGACTTAACTGAGTTTATGACATTCATTATTGGTGTAGATCAATTCTTATGTTTACTCGGGTAAAGTGATATTAGTGGGTTATATATATTGAACATAGACATTTTTTTTGAAAAATTTTCAATTTGCCTACATAACCAAAATTGTTTAGTAAAATAGGAAATTAAGAGTAACACCTTGTATTTTTTATACTCACCACCATACAGGGACGTGGTTGGCATGCTCGCCTTGCTTACAAAGGATCATGGGTTCAATCCCAGTTTCGATCAAACACCAAAAAATGTGCCATCGATGGATTAAAGGTTGATACGGTCAAAATTTGGTCAATATAAACTTGACGTATCAAAATTTTGCTCTCGCATCGCGAAAATCCAAGCTACTCGCACGCAAAGCTGGCAAAATCGCTAAAAGTTGCCAAATCAACCGTTACAAATGTAATTAAAGTGTTTGGGGAACGTTTGTCGACAGCCAGAAAGTCTGGATCGGGGGGAAATCGAAAACCGGAAGCCGCTGAGACGACAAAGAGAGTTGCCGGTAGTTTCAAGCGAAACCCTAACCTCTCTCTCCGAGATGCCGCAAATAAGCTGGGTATATTGTCTACAAACGTGCATCGAGCCAAAAAACGAGCCGGACTATCGACTTACAAGAAGGTAGTGACTCCAAATCGCGATGATAAACAAAATACGACGGCCAAAGCGCGATCCCGGAGGCTGTACACGACGATGCTGACGAAGTTTGACTGCGTGGTAATGGACGACGAAACCTACGTAAAAGCCGACTACAAGCAGCTTCCGGGACAGGAGTTTTATACGGCAAAAGGAAGGGGAAAGTAGCAGATATTTTCAAGCACATAAAACTGTCAAAGTTCGCAAAGAAATATCTGGTTTGGCAAGCCATCTGTACCTGTGGCTTGAAAAGCAGCATTTTCATAGCTTCCGGGACTGTCAACCAAGAAATTTACGTGAAAGAGTGTTTGAATAAACGTCTGCTGCCTTTCCTGAAGAAACACGGTTGTTCCATACTGTTTTGGCCGGATTTGGCATCTTGCCATTACGGTAAAAAGGCCATGGAGTGGTACGCCGCCAATAACGTGCAGGTTCCCAAGGACAAGAACCCTCCCAACACGCCAGAGCTCCGCCCAATTGAGAAATACTGGGCTATTGTCAAGCGGATCCTAAAGAAGACCAAAAAAACTGCTTAGGACGAGCAGCAGGCAAACTGGCTTTCTGCGGCGAAGAAGGTGGACAAGGTGGCTGTACAAAATCTGATGGCAGGTGTCAAGCGTGAGGCCCGGCAATTCGGATTTGGAAAAGCGAAAGCCTAACTGAATATTTTTCCTGAATTTTATACCAATTGAACTTGAAAAAGAAATTTTATTTGATTTTTTAAATAAACGATTTCACCGGCCATCGATGGCACATTTTTTGGTGTTTGATCGAAACTGGGATTGAACCCATGATCCTTTGTAAGCAAGGCGAGCATGCCAACCACGTCCCTGTATGGTGGTGAGTATAAAAAATACAAAGTGTTACTCTTAATTTCCTATTTTACTAAACAATTTTGGTTATGTAGGCAAATTGAAAATTTTTCAAAAAAAATGTCTATGTTCAATATATATAACCCACTAATATCACTTTACCCGAGTAAACATAAGAATTGATCTACACCAATAATGAATTGTCATAAACTCAGTTAAGTCTTTTCTATGTAATGTTTTCAACTATTCTTATGTGTGCAAATTAATGTGGCATCCATCGCAATTTCAATTATTTCATTTATGGCTGCCAACATAACAAAAGAATACGTCTAAATTTGCCTTATCTGAATACGCACACGAATTGATTCTACCTTAATAATAACTGAATATTATTTTCTAGACTATCTGTGATATTATTGTTGTAGATCTGGCCATGTGTGCAAATCCATACATAAATTTCTCGTTGGGGAAAAAAACTAAGATTTTGAGCACAGTAGAATAATTTTGTTGAATAATTTTAGAATAGAAAAATCCACAAAATATTATTATGAAATATCTATGAAAGAACAAAACAAACCATCTTCCAACACGAGTGAAATCTTTTCCAAACTCTTTCTACTTATTTGTGAAAGGGAACACAAACAAACCAACTTCCACACGAGTGAAAATCTTTTCCAAACTCTTTCTTACTTATTTCTTGTGAAAAAAACAAAACAAACAATTTCCCACCACGAGTGGAAATCTTTTCCAATACTCTTTCTAGGGCGTATTTTAAAAAAGCTTTGCAATGATTCTAAGAAAATTTCTCTAAAATTGAAAACAGAAATTTAGGTCGCAAACCTAAGTTGTTAGTAATTTATTTTGTATTTATTTTCATAATTTATTAGGATTTTAAACAAAAATTAAATAATAATAAATGAAAACCGAATTATATAAATTCAAAAATAAGCCACCCATATCACTTGATCCGTGTCAACATAAGATTCATCAACAACTAAATTAATGAACTCCCCAAAACTTCGTTCATCTCTTCTGCCAACTAAATTTTTTGATTATATATTCAAGTGTGCAAATTTAATAGTTAACAAATCAAAATTTCTATGATACATTCATGGGCAGTAATGGTTTATCTCAAATGTTCCCTTCTCTGGACGAGCGCAGAATTGATTCCCACTAAAAAATAAATGTATATAAATTTCTTAGACTGTCTATGACATTATTGTTGCAGAATTGGCATATGTGTGCAAATTCATTACACAATTTTCGTTACAAGACCAACAAAAAATAGAATTTTGAAGGCGGATCAAGTGAATATACCCCTTTGTTTGATAATTTTAAAAAATATTTAATAAATGTACTAAATATTATTCTGATAACTTCTATAAAGGAAAGAAAAACACAAACCCACCTCAAACCAAGAAAGACATCTTTTTCCACAGAATTCAGCCACACTGGAAATCATAGAAATTTCCGTTGAAAAATATATAACCATAATAATTTGATATACATCTAATGAAGGAACTTCCTATACCTCGCTTAGTCTCTTCTATATTATTTTTTTCTTAAGATTTTAAGTATTTGCAAAACAATATCTTGCATTAATCACATTTTAATTATTTCACTCATGGTTTCGCAAACATAATGTAATGCAACGCCTCTAATTATCTGCTTATCTGAAGGGCATACAGGAATTGATCCTATCTGAAAAGTTTTGCATATTATTTCTTAGACTGTCCTGTGATATTATGTTGCAGATCTGGTAATTGTGTGCAATTCTCTACTCAATTAAACTATTACTCAAAGAATTGATCAACACTAATAATGAACTCCATAAAACTTGTCGTTCAATTCTCTTCCATCTATTTTTTTATTATTTTATCATGTGTGCAAATGCAATTATATTTTCAATCACAATTTCATTTCTTCATTCCATTTCTGGCAAATAACGTAAGGAATTTCTCAAAGTTTCGTCTATCGTGAATGCACTCGAGCCAGAATTAACGCTACTAAAAATAACTATATACTTACTTCGTTAGAACTGTTCTATTATATAATAGTAAACTGATCTGACAATGTGTGCATTTCTATACTAACATTTTTCCTCGCCCCATCAGACCAGCAAAAAATAGGATTTTGCGCATAATGGAATAATATATTTTTGTATGATAAGTTCAAGAAGATACAAATCTACTAAATATTATTAAGAAACTTCTGTAAAAGAGAAAAAATAAACCAAATCCTCTTCCACATGAGAAATTTTTTCCACTCCACTTTCCATCTTATTTCATACTCTTAATACACTCAGTCATACATAGAAACGTAAAATTTCTAATGATAAAATAATATAAAGCCACCCAAATTACTTGCACCCAAAAGTAACCATAGAGAATTGATGCAACATCTAATAATGAACTCTCTAACATTCGTTCAGTCCTCTTTATGCATATTGTTTTAAATTTTTAATGATGTGTGCAAAACCGAATGTCTCATTAATCACATTTTCAAAATTATTTCACAAATGATTCCAAAATAATGTAATCTACACCTCTAAAATATAAACTGCTTATCTGGAAGGCAATACAGAATTGATCCTACACAAATGGTTAACTGTATATCATTTGATAGCTGTCTACGATATAATTGTCACAGATAATTTCAATGTGTGCAGTTCCATACAAAGAATATCTCAGAAGATCAACAAATAGAATTTGTGCGTGGATGAAGTAAATAGAAAATGTTGAGGATAATTTAGAAAATACAAATCTACAAAATATATTAGATATAAAAATACTAACTATATAAATTTTCCATGAAAAATTTTATAACATCAAAATTACTTAAACCCGGATGTAATACGTAAGAATGATATACACCAATAATGTAACTTTCCTAACAACTTCGTTCGCTCCTCTATCCTATTTTTAAAATTTGTTACGATGTGTCCATACAATTCCTTATTAAACACATTTTTGATTATTTCAGCTCATCGGCGTCCAAACATAATGTAAGTACACCTCTAAATTAGCACTTATCTGAAACGCATACAGAACTTGATCCGTACTTAGAATAGTTGCTGTATATTAATTTCCTAGACTGTCTGTGATATTTATTGTTGGGCAAATCTAGTCAATGGTGCAGTTCCCTAAACAAAAATACTTGGAAGATTAATCAAAATAGCAATTTTGTGCGCGACGAATGAATCGAAAGTTTTAGGATAATTTCAGTAATATACAAATCTACTAAAAATTTATTATGAAACTTCAAAAAAAAATTCACAACAAAACAAACCCACTTCCAATCAAATAGTGAAATCTGAATTTTGCATGAAAAATATATAGCACCCAATATCGACTTTACCCGAGTAAAACATAGGAATGTGATATACTAATAATGAACTTGTAACAATTCGCTCACTCTCTTTTATCTATTCTTAAAAATTTTTAATATGTGTGCAAGCCCAATGTCTTATCAATGCGCAATTTTCAATTATTTCTCCTCTCATGGCTAACAGAACATATTGTAATGAAAAGCCTCCGATTTTTCCTTATTTGAATACATACAAGAATTGATCCTACCGTAGAATAGTTACTGAGTAATATTTTGCTTAGTTTGTCTGTGATATAATTGTTGCAGATTTTGCAATGTGTGCAGTTCATACAAAAGATAATCTTCGAAAGAATCAACACAATAGAATTTTGTGTACGATGAGTGATAGAATTTTTGTTCGGATAATTTCATAAATTATAAACACACATATATCTTCTGATATGGCTCACAACGTGTGTTGGATTTGATTGGATTTCCTTTATAAGGGTAACTTCTTAATTATGGTAGATAACCCAAGGAATTCATTTTTTGCTTGGAGTTTTATTAAAAACCAAATTACATAAGAAAATTTAAAATCATCAACCCAACAATAATTTGAAAACAAGTAAGGAAAGTGGACATTTTCACAATGACTCCAGAAATTCAGATTCTAGCAATTGGTGTACACTAAACGAGTGGTTTGTTCTGGGCGTTAACATAGAAAATGCAACAAATTTTATTATATACTATATAAAACAGATAAAACTTACACTTTCACCCGCTCATCGCCATCAAATGCAACCCCGTCATCAATTCAAGCCATTTGGCGAATCCATTATTATGGTAGTTTATGATGTTTGTTGAATGTCGTTGTATGAATTATTGTTTGTTCGTTGTTGCTGTTGTTCTTGTTGCGCCATTAGTTCTGCTTGATATGGTTCGTCCTGTTAAACACATCCATCTTTCAAATTGATCCCAAAAATGACCTAAAAATATTCATTTGTAACATTTCTTGTCTGTTTAGAGGAGGATGAGAAAAAATGAAAAACAGAAATGGAAATTCCAAAAAAAAAAAAAAAAACAACAACAACAAATAGTATCCCATTTACAATGATGGGTGAAACAAAAACAAAAAAAAATAAGAACGCAGAAAACCGAAGGAAAAATACATCTTAGTTACACATAATCGGTTTGTACCCTTTCCCAGGGCATTTTCTCACCCTATGCAAGTTTTTGTATTCCAACGCACTCACACCCACAAACGATCATAAAGTCCAAGCATATTTTGTTTATAATCCTTGCAATTTCCTAAAGTGTCGTTTGGACGAATCTTCTCCATTCGTCGTGGTCATGTTTTATTTAGTTTCCTTTTTCGTCTTTTGTTTTCCAGGCATTTCTTTGGACTGGAAAAAGAGATGATCTGGACTACTTAATGAAGCAGAGCGGGGTAAAAGTAATTCTCTCTTGGTAGAAATGACAAGTTTACCAATGAATGCTCATTCATGCAATATAGAAGGATGGCAATGGTTTATAGCACACCGATATGCATACACAAAACACACACAATGAAATGTCTATATGGGTCCATTCCATATAAAAGTGACTTAGCTATCACGGTTGCACTCTTAACCAAAAATATTCTACCAAAATATACCAAATTTCTAGAAAATCTTAATTTGAAAATTTTGATATAATTCCTACAACGGTTTAAACGAATTTAGCAAAACAAATGTAATCGTCGCAAACGAAAATTAAAATTTTGATAAGAATATTGAATATATTAGATATTTGTCAAATTTTTTCTATAAGCATTTTGTCAAAATTTTGATGTTTATAAAAATGTTGTCAAAAAATTTTATTTCGATAGAAAATTTTGTCAAATATTTTATTTCGATAGAAAATTTTGTAAAAATTTATTTCTATAAAAAAAATTTTGTCAAATTTTTTACTATAGAAAAGTTTGTCAAAATGTATTTTCTATAGAAAAGTGTGTTAAAATTTTATTTCGATAGAAAATTCTGTCAAATTTTTCTTTCGAAAGAAAATTTTGTCAATATTTTTTCGACAGAAAAATTTGACAAACTCTTTTATAGATCATTTAATGAAAAAACAATTGACAACATTTTTTTAGAAATAAAATTTTGACAAAATTCTCTATAGAAATGAAATTTTGATAAAATTTTCTATAGAAATAAAATTATGAGCAAATTTTTCTATAGAAATAACATTTTTGAGAAAATATTGCTATAAGAAAAAATTTTGAGCAATTTTTCTATAAAAAAATTCTAATAGAAAAAAATTTTTTTGGAGAAAATTGTCTGTAGAAATAAAAGTTTGAGAAAATTTTCTATAGAAATAAATTTTGAGAAAATTTTACTATAGAAATGAAATTGCAGAAAAATGTTTTTAATAGAAATAAAATTTAAGAAAAATTTTTTTAAATAGAAATAAAATATGGCAGAAAATTTTCTATAGAAATAAAATTCTGAGAAAATTTGAGAAAATTTACTATAGAAATGAAATTGCGAGAAAATGTTTTTAAGAAATAAAATTTTAAGAAATTTTTTTATAGAAATAAAATATGGAGAAAATTTTCTGTAGAAATAAAATTCTGAGAAAATTTTCTATAGAAATAAAATTTTGAGAAAGTTTTTTTTATAGAAAATAAAATTTTGACAAAGTTTTTCTATAGATTAAAATTTTGACGAAAGTTTCTCTATAGAAATAAAATTTTGACGAAAATTTTCTATAGAATAAAATTTTGAGAAAATTCTTTATTAGTGAAATACAAAATTTTGTTAAATTTTCTATAGAACTAAAATTTGACAACGTTTTTCAAATTTTAAATTCTCATCAAATTTGAGAAAAAATTTTCTATATAAATAAAATTTTGAGAAAATTTTCTTATACAAAAAATTTACAAGAAAAATTTTTTAGAAATAAATTTTTGACCAAAAGTTTCTATAGAAATTAAAATTTGAGAAAATTTCCTATAGAAATAAAATTTTTGACGAAATTTTCGATAGAAATGAAATTATAGAGAAAAAAATAGAAAAAAAAAGTGATAAGAAAAAATTGACAAAATTCTCTATAAATTCAATATAAAACATTTCCATTCGAATAAACCCAGAAAAAATTTTGAAAAAATTTTAAATAGATCAGTTTCGCTAAAAAAAAAATTAACCCAATTTTTTTTTAGAGAAATAACATTTATGACAAAATTTTTCTAATAGAAATAAATTTTGACAAAATTTCTCTATAAAAAATGAATTTCTATTAGAAATATAAATTATGAGAAAATTTTCCTATTAGAAATAACATTTGAGAAAAATATTCTATAGAAAAAAGCTTTGAGCAAATTTTCTATAGAAATAAAATATTGACAACACTTTCTATAGAAAAAAAATTTTTTGGAGAAAATTGTCTGTAGAAATAAAATGTTGAGAAAAATTTCTATAAAAATAAAAGTTTAAGAAAATTTTCTACAGAAATGAAATTTTGAGAAAATTTGGCAATATAGAAATGAAATTGCTGAGAAAAATTTTTTATAGAAATAAAATTAAAGAAATTTTTTATAGAAATAAAAATGGAGAAATTTACTATAGAAATATAATTTTGAGAAAATTTTCGCCAACTATAGAAATAAAATTTGAGAAAATTCCTAATAGAAATAAAATTTTTGGAAGAAATTTTTGATAGAAAAAAATTTTGACAAATTTCTTATAAATTCAATTATAAAACATTTCCATTCGAATAAACCCAGAAAAATTTGACAAAATTTTCTATAGATCATTTCGCGAAAAAAAAAATTTGGACAAAATTTTTTTAGAAATAATATTTTGACAAAATTTTCTATAGAAATAAAAGTTTGATAAAATTCTCTATAGAAATGAAATTTTGACAAAATTTTCTATAGAAATAAAATTATGAGAAAATTTTCTATAGAAATAACATTTTGACAAAATTTTCTATAAAAAAAAAATTGGAGAAAATTGTCTGTAGAAATAAAATTCTGAGAAAAAAATCTATAAAAATAAAAGTTTGAGAAAATTTTCTATAGAAATAAAATTTTGAGAAAATTTGCTATAGAAATAAAATTGTGAGAAAAATTTTTATAGGAATAAAATTTAAAGATTGTTTTTAAAGAAATAAAATATGAAGAAAATTTTCTATAGAAATAAAATTTTTAGAAAATTTTCTATAGAAATAAAATTTTGAGAAAATTTGCTATAGAAATAAAATTGTGAGAAAATTTTTTATAGAAATAAAATTTTAAGAATTTTGTTTTATAGAAAGAAAATATGGAGAAAATTTCCTAAAGAAATAAAATTTTGAGAAAATTTTTTATAGAAATAAAATTTTAAGAAAATTTTTTATAGAAATAAAATTTTGTCAAAGTTTTCTATAGAATTAAAATTTTGAAAAAATTTTCTATAGAAATAAAATTTTGAGAAAATTTTCTATAGGAAAAAATTTTTGACCAAATTTTCTATAGAAATAAAATTTGGAACAAAATTTTTCTATAGGAATAAAATTTTGACAAAATATTTTCTATAGAATAAATTTTGCAAAAATTTTCCTATAGACAATAAAATTTTTGACAAAATTTTCTATAGAAATTAAAAATTTTGAGAAAATTTTCAGATAGAATGAAAAATTTTTTGAGAAAAATCTTTTCGAATAGAAATAAAATTTGTGACAAATTTCTCTATAAATTCAATATAAAACAATTTCAATTCGAATAACCCAGAAAATTTGACAAAATTTTTCTATAGATCATGTCGCGAAAAAAAAAAATGAAAATTTTTTAGACATAATATTTTAATTTTCAGAATAAATGATATTTCAGAGATTGACAAAATTTTCTATAAAATTGAATCTATAGAATAAATTGAAATTATAAAAAATTGAGGAGTTGTGTAAATAAAATTCGAATCTATAAAAAATAAATTTCTATAGAATATTTGAAATTTAAAATTTGTAAATTTAAAAATTTTTAAAATAAATATAAAAACAAGAATAAACTTTTAAAATTTTTCTATAGGAATAATGAAAATTTGATGAAAATGGTAAGAAATTTAACTATAGAAATAAAATTTTAAGATTTTGTTATGAAGACAAAATATGGGATTCCTAAAAAATTAAAATTATTTGGACAAAAATTTGTTATAGAAATAAATATTTAGAGAAACATTATCTATACAAAATAAAAATTTGTACGAATTTTCTATAGAATAAAATTTTTGAAAAATTTGCTATAGAAATAAAATTTTGAGAAGATTTATTATAGGAATAATTAAATTTTTTAAGATAAAAAGAAAATTCACAAAATTTTAGATTCTATTAAGAGAAATGAAAATAATTGTAGAACAATTTTAATATAATTTAGATTTAGAAAATGTTCCTAATAATGGAATTTTAAAAATTTTAGAATTTTATAGAATCAAATTTCTTAGTAATGAATCTAATGAATATTGAGAAATTTATAAAAATTTGCATTTTATAAGAAAATTGCAAAATTTTCTATGAATAAATTTGACAAATTTTAAGAATAAATTTGACAATCAAAAATATTTACATTTTAAGAAATAAAATTTTGAGAAAAATTTTCGATAGAAATGAAATTTTGAGAAATTTTTGATAAGCAATAAAATTGTGACAAAATTCTCTATAAATTCAATATAAAACATTTCATTCGAATAATGCGGATACGCATGTCAATATTGCTTGAAATCGTTTCAGATTTCGATATAGCTCCCATATTATATTCATTCACCCGTTTTTTCTATCATATGACCACAGAGGCGTCAAAGTTTGCTAATTCGATTTTTACGTGAATTTTTTTGCACAGCGATTGACATTAACATATAACGATGCATCTTCAAATTTGGGTGAAATCGGTTATCAGATTTAGATATAGCTTCCATATATATGTTTTTTTCGATTTTGGCGCACAAAAAAAAAAAATTGGCCAAATACCCACATCTTGCTTTTATCAAAAATCGCCCTCTAAGTCGAAAATTGTAAAAATGGACTTCCAGTTCGCCTATACTTCTAGTACGTAGCTATCGACCGATAAATCATAAATGCACTTTTGCAAAGTTACCTAAAAATTGCTTCAGATTTAAATGTTTCCTATATATTTTACTAACATTGAGTTCCACCCTAGGGCATTAACCGACTTAAATTAAAGTCTAGAAATTTTTTAGAACTCTTAACAAATTTTGTCACAGAACGCGGACAGATTTAAATATACTGTTAAATGGTGAACATAAACTTTATATATAGCACCCAATAGCATTTGGCATCGTATTTCATATGCTACTCGAAAAATGTAGATCTATTAAAGTGTACAGGGTATAATATAGTTCGGACCCCGCCGGCTTTAGGCTTTTCCTTACTTGTTTAAAACTGATTTATTTCATTCAATCAATTTCACAAAAATCCCCACAAAAATCCTCAAATTTATGGAAATTTCTCACCAAATCCCCAATTTCCTAACTCAAAAATTTAGTACCGATAAACGAAAAAATATCCCCCATTCGGGGGATACTGGTAACAATGTCCATACTATACTTTGTATAGTCGGAAATTGACTATACAAAGCCATCTTCTGGCTATTGCTATCAAAATACCAAAGGTCGGTCGCAAAAAGTCAACTCCGATTTTATTTATTTTTATTATATATATTTAGACATAAAAATCAAATACCGACTTTTGCCTCCCTACCTTATTTATAAGAAAAAAATCTTCGTGAAGTTTTAATGGGAGTTTATCTGTTATATTATCTAAACTACTTCGCAGACTTAACCTTCGTAGAAGTTTCATTCAGTTTGGAAGACATGGATTGCAAATTTTTTTTGACTTTATATGATATGCCCCATATACAAGCTTACATAGCCTAAAACATTGTATGTCTTAGAAGACAATGATACATTTGACTTATAGGAATTATGAATTGTATATACATTCATAACAATGAATGAGTAAATGGCTAGAAAGTCTTAGCAAAAGGATAGATTACTCCCTAAACTCAAAGCCCATACCGAAGCATATACAAACAGAGACTCTAATCCATTCATCTGTTCCTTGTGAACAACAACAAATCACACTCAAAATACAACACAAACTACAAGGCAAGACAATAACAAAATAGACAAATATATTCTCGTAAAAGTTTAAAGTTATGAAAATATGCTAATGGATCTACTCTCACACACACACCCACCCACCCATCTACCCACACTGGTGGTCACAACTAACAAATGCCCTTTCAAACCTATGCTCTCCCACTCATATGTCTTCTTAAGACATCTCAAGCCCACACACACACACAAATATACTCATACGCTCTTTTCAACAAAAAACAATTCTTGTCTATATTTCATATCTTAAGTGAACGATTATACAAAATTGTATGAGGCTTTAACTTTTCTGTCGTTTTGCCATTTGCCATTCATGACTCTAATGATCCCCAAAATTTATTAAAGGCTCTTTCTTCATATACCATAGAAATGTTTTCTTCTTCTGCTTCTTCTTCTTAACTTTTGTCAACGTTTGCCAAAGAATAAAACGAAATCATAAATAAGCATAAGTGGGATTAATTTCTTCTGGGTGGTCTTTTGCGTATGCGAAACTTGCGTTAGCCCAATGGTCTCTCTTGTGGGGGAGAGCTTCCGTAACTCTCTTAAGCTTTTGAGCCTGTTAATCGCTGATATGTGAATACATCAGGCAAGTGGGCGTGACCGCAATGCCTTAAAAGGTTAAGCATTAATTTTAATCGACTTATGGTAGGCGACTGCCAGAGCCATTTTAAGCGCTCGCGTAAGGCATACAAATATTTTTCTAATGCCACAGGAAAGTTAATATTGCGACATAAAATACATTAAATATCGCCAAGGGATACTATACATTTAAGAGAATTAACACTTAAGAGATTTACCTAATATTGAAAGATATGAAAATAAAATAGATATTTAACGATTGTTGGAATTTTAGTAATGGGGTTGGGTTTTAGGTAGATCGCATGAAGAAAGCACCACAAGCAACGTCAATAAATTGGAAGTGGACATCACTTTGATTTTGAGCTAATAAAAGATTTTTTGTATGAACAATTTCGGATTCGGAGAAAAATTATTTATATAGAAAATTTTGTCAAAATTTGTTATGTTCTTATAGAAAATTTGGTCAATGTTTTATTTCAAAGAAACTATGTCAACATTTTTCCTAATTGAAAATTTTGTCAAAATTCTATTTCTATAGAAAATTGTCAAAATTTTAGTTCCGTAGAAAATGTGTGTCAAATATTTCTATGAAATTTTCAATTCTATATCATAGAAATTTGTCAAAATTTATTCTATAGTCAATTTGGTCAAATTTTATTATAGTATTTCAAAATTTATTTCTACTCAAACCCTTTTTCGGGGAGGTTCAAGTGGTAGTTCACTTTGGGTTCGAGTGAATTACGCGAAATTTATTCTGATAATTGTTGATAGTTTGCTGGCATAGTAGAAGATTGCTGAGAGGAATGTGGCTAATTCCGAAAACACCGCTGTACATCACAACCATCTTGCAGTTATAGGCTTGCCCAAATATAATTGACAAAGCCTACTTTTCCTTCTGTTGGTTAAGCTTACGACTTGTAGTTTAGGTCAATTGCATGGCTTTAAGCTGAGATCAAAAACAAATCAATTAACGATTGGAGAGAGCCAACTATTAACAAACAAAACGGAATTTTAATTTCTATAGAAAATTTTGTTCAAAAAATTTTTTCTATAGAAATTTTTTCAAAATTAATTTCGATAGAAAAAAAGGTTGTCAAAATGTTATTTCTTTAAAAAAATTTTGTCAACAATTAATTTCTATAGAATTTTTTTCCTTTTTTTCTTAGTTTTGTCAAAATTTTATTTCGATAGAATTTCGTCTTCTAATATTCTTTTATTTCTTAGATTTGTCATTTTTTCTTTTCTATAAAAATTTTTGTCAAAATAATTTATTCTATAAAAAATTTTGTCAAAATTGTATTTCTATAAAAATTTTGTCAAAAAATTTTATTTCTAAAAATTAATGTCAAAACATTTTATTTCTTAGAAAATTTTGTAAAATTTTATTTTCTATAGGAAAATGTTGTCAAGCTATTTATTTTCTATAGAAAGTGTTGTCAAAATTTTATTTTTTAAAAACTTTTGTCAAATTTTATTTCTATATGAAAATTTTGTCAAAATTTTATTTCATAGAATAATTTTGTCAAAATTTTATTTCTAGAAATTTTGAAAATTATCTTGGAAAAATTTGTCAAAATTTTATTTTCTATGAAAATTTGTCAAAATTTTATTACTATAAAAAAATAATTTTGTCAAAATTTTGTTTCTCTGGAAAATTTTGTCAAAAATTTTTTTCTATAGAAAATTTTGTCAAAATTTTATTTCTATAGAAAATTTCGTCAAAATTTTATTTCTATAGAAAATTTTATCAGCATTTTATTTCTATAGAAAATTTTGTCAAAAATTTATTTCTATAGAAAATTTTGTCAAAATTTTGTTTCTCTGGAAAATTTTGTCAAAAATTTATTTCTATAGAAATTTTTTTCAAAATTTTATTTCTATAGAAAATTTTTTCAAAATTTTATTTCTATAGAAAATTTTTTCAAAATTTTATTTCTATTGAAAATTTTGTCAAAATTTTATTTCTATACAATTTTTGTCAAAATTTTATTTCTATAGAAAATTTTGTCAAAATTGTATTTGTATAAAAAATTTTGTCACATTTTATTTCTGAAAATTTTTTGTTTTTGCCAAATCAATTTTGTAAAAATTTTATTTTTATTGAAAATTTTGTCAAAATTTTATTTCTATAGAAAATTTGTCAAAAGTTTATTTCTATGGAAAATTTTGTCTAAATTTTATTTCTATAGAAAATTTTGTCAAAATTTTATTTCTATAGAAAATTTCGTCAAAATTTTATATCTATAGCAAAATTTTATCAGCATTTTATTTCTATAGAAAAATTTTGTCAAAATTTTATTTCTAGACAAAATTTTATCAAAATTTTTTTCCATAGCAATTTTTGTCAAAATTTTGTTTATATAGAAAATTCTGTGAAAATTTTATTTCTATAGAAAATTTTATTTCTATGGAAAACTTTGTGAAAATTTTATTTCTATGGAAAATATTGTCAAAATTTTATTTCTATAGAAGGTTAGGTTAGGTTAGGTGGCAGCCCGATGTATCAGGCTCACTTAGACTATTCAGTCCATTGCGATACCACATTGGTGAACTTCTCTCTTATCATGTTAAGCTCAATGACTAGGGACCTCCTTTTTCTAGCCGAGTCCCAACGGCGTTCCAATTTGCAGTGAAGCTTTGAAACCCTCAGAAATTAGAAGCTTTGAAACCCTCAGAAATGTCACCAGCATTACTGAGGTGGGATAATCCACCGCTGAAAACTTTTTGGTGTTCGGTCGAAGCAGGAATCTAACCCACGACCTTGTGTATGCAAGGCGGGCATGCTAACCAGAAAATTTTATAATTTTTTTCCATAGAAATTTTTGTCAAAATTTTATTTCTATAGAAAATTTTCTCAAAATTTTATTTCTATAGAAAATTTTGTCAACATTTTATTTCGATAGAAAATTTTGTCAAAATTTTATTTCTATAGAAAATTTTGTCAAAATTTAATTTCTATAGAAAATTTTGTCTACATTTTGTTTCTACGGAAAATTTTGTCAAAATTTTATTTCTATAGAAAATTTTATAAAATTTTTTTCCATAGAAATTTTTGTCAAAATTTTATTTCTATAGAAATAAATTTTGTCAAAATTTTATTTCTATAGAAAAATTTGTCAACATTATATTTCTTTAGAAAATTTTGTAAAAATTGTATTTTTATAGAAAACTTTGTGAAAATTTTATTTCTATAAATATGTCCTCAATTTATTTTGAATATATAAATTCAAACATTGACTATTACCTGTTTTAATATGTAGTCTTACCTGCAAATAAAAGAAGATTTGAAAATTACCCTTAGAAATCATGCATTTCAATAATAGCTATATCAAATAAATAAATGATTGATTTTGCAATATTTGTAAATTAACTTAGTCATCATTTCGTATGACATTAATTTTCATAACATAATTTTCCTATATATCTGTCTTAAGTTAATAGCCACTTAAAGTTATTAAATAATTTGTGGTGCAATCCTATTCATATTTTCATACATAATTAAATTATTTAGAAAACATAAAAACTATAGTTAATCTAATCTAGTTAACTTCACAATAAAATACAAAGGTATTCTCAAAGTATCTCTCATACGTTTTTACAGCATTCAACACTGTATTGTTGTGGATCATTTTAAAAGTTTTGCGTATATAGATAAAATATTTTTAATTTTTATGCTATACAATTCTCATAGATAGAAATGTATTAAAATTCCTCCATGGAAATTGATAGCAATTCAAGAACCACATAATTTAATATATTCATTTTGAAAATAAACATACTACCTAAAGCTACGATATCCTAAGTACTCAAAAGCTAGGTCAGGCATAATCATTGAAATACTTTTAGTAGTAAAACATACATATATGTAGTATGGTATATATGTATATATGTGTGTGTGTTACCAAAGACCATAAAAGCAACAACAATAACAAAAACACTTTTTTGTAGGTTAACATAAATTAATACACAAGAGAGATGATAAATTTGTTGAAAATTTCCTAGAATATCCTTTGATGAAACTAGTTTACTACGTTTACCACCTAAGTTGTTCACAAACAAACAACAAACAACAACTCTTTTTATTTCCCTGTATCACTTGATGGAAATAACCTATGAGTGCTTGTGTGTGTGTGTGTGTGGGCACGTGTGTATGTTTGATAAAATTAACATTTCCATGGAAATTAGGTTAAATATTTCACGAATACTAAGAATTAGAATGAAAAAGAAATCCCCATGATCCTTAATGTTAATAAATTCGTGAATTTGCACTTCCCTCTCTCTCTCTCTCACTCTCTCTCTCTTCTTTTATATGCTCAATATCATTATATTCGTTATCACTAAAGCATGTCATATTTACAATGTGGGGAGTATGCATGTAAGCCTTTCAAATGTGTGGGCGCTCTACATTGTGTGAGAGTGGAGAGTGTGAGAGACCATAAATGACATAGTCATGTTAAATGTTAAGAAATTGTATTTTATGCTTGATGGATGCTTTCGCATTTTATATTTGATGAATATATTTTTTTTTCCAAACGAAGCAAATGTCATATGCAGACCACCTACACAGGTTGTTTATAACTAAATACCATCAACTCATGAGAAATGTAAATTCCGCTTATAGATAAAACGAATCACTTTTGAAATTTAATAATTTTTAACAGTAATATTTGATTAACATTTGTAGCAAGAAAAACTGGATTAAATCGAAGAGTATTTTTTTTTTTTTTTTTTGAAAAATTTAATCGGGAGACCAAAGATGTCTTGTCCTTAAAATGCAAATATTGCTTAGCAAAGAAGACATTTTCCTTGTCCAAAATCCCATAAAGTTTTCAATGAAGTCGTTTTGTATTTATAGTTAAGTGATTCGATTTAAAAATGGGTATCTTTACATAACAAAAAATATAGTTTGTCCTAAAAACAAATCTCCAAAATTAAGAACATCGTCTTTGTGGTTTTTGAAAAATTTTCGCTATTAAAATTTATACACTTTTTGCATGCATTTGAACCCAATGTTGAAGCATTTTTAACAAATCAATCGCTTTTTAGTTGTCGAAAACTATTGACGCTCTCATGTCATGTCAAGACTATAAGCGCGGATGACCAATCATATCCATGGTTTGATTGCTCAAAAATCTAGTTACTTAAACCGATGTGTGAGAACTCACATGGTCTTGGGCGTTTTTGGTTTCCTGATTTCTTGAAAGACAACTGGCAAACAAAAAGTAGTGGTAGCACTACAGAATTGAACTGCTCTGCGTGGTTCTACAATGAGAGAGACGTAAATCACAACACATACAACGCACTCATACGCATAAATAACTTTCTACAAAAGCCATACTTTTGAATTTATTTGTTTATTTATTCAGTTTATGGATTTCCCCCTCCTCCTCACCATGTCTGTATCAAAGAGTTTTAGTATGCCATTCAATTTTGTATGCATTAGACTTCTTACCAAAGAGTAACATAATCATCAATTGGCGTGACAGTTATATTTCGTCGCTGTTTCTCTTCTTCTCTCTCTCTCTTAGCAATTGGTTATTTTTCCCTTTGGTCATCGTAAATGACAAAAAATCGACTGTGTTAACATCAAGTGATGCAAACATTAGCTATTTTATAATTATATCTTCTAGAGTATTGTGCTCAAAGTGACTTTCGATTTCTTGTTATATAGAAAGTTAAAGTTGTAAGACTAGTGTTTGCGGTGTGTGTTATTTTAATTGTCACTGGAAGCGAAACTTAAAAAACTCGAAAATTGAATGTTTGGAATCCGTTATTTGTAACTTTTACGTACTATGAAGCTCGCTGTGCTTTAGAATCAAAACTGGACGTGGCTTTCAAGTTCAAAATTAAAATATAGTCCTTGACGGACCATCAATTTCGATCCGGATTCAGAAAATTCCAGATCGGCCAATATTGGTCAAAGGATTTTATTTACTTATTTCGGCTCCAATTTATATTAATCATTATCAACATGTTGCAGTCACAATACCAGAAGAATGATTTTTTTTATATTTTTTTTATTAATTTAAAATCCCTTACAAATCAGAATTGTAATTTCCCATTTAAAATGTATGAATGCTAAATGAAATCCACCCGA